>KZ308859.1:289945-300224 GCA_000376725.2 Ladona fulva | reverse complement strand
ATATATATATATATATATTTTATAAAGCCATGAGGTTTACAATATGATATACCATTTTTATTAGCATACTGCATATCCATGCATTGAGGTATAGCATGCAGCAGAATTTAAAAGGGATTTCTTAGTTAAAAAGTATGAAAATTATTATAAAAGATTGGAACTACTTACTCTTTTTAGATAAATCAATACACAAATTAAATAAAACTTACAGCATTTACATAGCTTTTAAAAAGTAGATATCATTTAGCCAATTGAAATAAAATATATAAAGGAAGGGTAAAATGAATAAGCTCCTATTTATTCAATTAAGCTTAAATAAGAAGCTTAAATAGTTCACATGAATAGCGCACAGAAGTTTAACTGTAAATTTTACAAAAAAATGCATGTTATATGCCAATAAATACAGCATATACAACAAAAACCCATGTTTTAAGAGGGAATACTATACAGTGGTACAAAATTGAAACAATCAGACAGATATGCTTAATATGTGAATTGAATGCTCAAGACTTGCAAATCTGAGCAGTTGCTCCCTACACCAACTGGCAACTGTGACATCACTAAGGCTGGCTCATATCTTAAATTTTGACTCATAGCAGAGGTAAAAACTGGACCTAGTGATGACTTGTATCTCAAGAAACTTGTATGTTGGGGCACTTGTATCTCAAGGTACCACTGTAATTTATCTCTTCTTGCAAAAGAGACCTGCTATTACCTTCTATTATTTTTTCAGCTGTGTTTGAAAAATAACATAAAATGAGCATATCATCATTCCTTTTTAAATTTCCTCATCACTTATAAAGTGTTGTGGAGATACTGATGATGATTAGCCCATTAAAATACAGTAGGAGGAAATATTGACTTATTACAAAGACAGGCAATCCATAAGGGTTTCTTCAAATATATGTTGGAAGAATTTTTCACTGTAAAAAAGAGTCATTACAGATTTCTTAGATATAAAATAAATGGGAAATGGGGGAAATATATTGAAAAAGAAAGGAGAAACTTAGAGAAGAAGAGAGTCAATTAATTCCAATTTGACAATACGGTGCATGCATTCTAAAGGTTATACCAAATTATCTACTGCTTATTTACCAAAATAAGTACTTTGAAACTNTAATTTTGCTCTTGAGAAAAATTTCAATGCTACAAACATGGTGTTGTAAGAATAACAATTATTATAGAAGTTTTAATTTAATTAAGGACTACCGTTAAACAGAAGCATCTATAGGTTGATTCGCGGAGCCAGTTCAGGATCATCTCGGAACCGCTTATGTTCGCCTTATGTGCGTTCGCAGAGACAAGGAAAATCATCCAGCGCATGTGCCGCAGTTCCGAACTGTCTCCGCGAATACTCCTCATTCTTACGCTTATCTCATTAATTACGTGAGCACATTCATCTGATTTCGAATTAAGTACGCATTTTCATCTTTAAATTATCCGATCCTAAAAGTTTACAGACAACACGATCCAGCATCTTTCGTTTTCTTTCGCAGTTCGTCGCACACCCGCATTGCCAGCAGCTGTTAACCTCCATCTGGTACGAGGGATTTCCTATCTGGAGGAGGAGAAACGGCATCGTCAAAGTGATGCTTTGCCTTGCCATCATCGTGGCTATGCCATTCATCGCTCTAACTTACCTTCTCTTCCCGCGCACCTCTGTTGGCAGGTTGATACGATCCCCGTTCATGAAATTCATTTACCATAGGTAAGTTAAAGTAAAATGTGCGTATGTATGTCAATCGGGTGACTAAATAAATAAATAAAGTTACACTTTCTCCATTATTATACCAGTCCTTAACTTGCACTATTAAGTGCTGAAATTAATATCATACAGCAAAGTTAGTGTATTGCTATCGTATCAATTATGATGTTTACACTACTAAGAATTATCAAAATGGATTGATTCCGCAAGAATCAGCAATATTTATAAGTATCAATAAATTGATTAATTAAGAATTACATGCAGGAATTTTCTGTATTTACTATATTATATCGAAAATTTTTCTATGGTGCATATTTAAGATCCGTACTGCGCGGGAAAATTTTTGTTCGAATTAACTCATATGGTCGACGGATGCAGTACTTTTGCAGCACCTGAAGAAGCCGCGAATCTAGGTAGAACTTTCTAATCGAATTTACAAAGGATCGTTAGTTAATTAATTTTCGAAAATAATTTAGAAAGGTAAATACTGAAAATCTTCCCGGTCATAAATTATTCCAATAAGATAATCCAAAGAAAATTAGACTTAAAAAGCAAAAATTTGAGAGTAAAGAAACTTAGACGTTCGATTCAGAATTTTTAATAATAGGTTGACTGCTTAAAGATACTCATTCGGACAGTTCAATGTATCAGTGTCACAGAATTTAACCACTGATAATGGAGCATTTATGATACCATTTTTTAATAAACTGGATAGTCTCAGCCTTCACTTGGTAGAAATTCATCTCACTCAAATAAAACACAACAGACTAGAGGACAACGTATTTACTGTGACACACGAAACGGCCTTTGGAAGTGAAGCGGAGTGAGCGTGGATTAAAATCACTGTTATGTTCACATTGAATAAGGTGACGTGTAAAATTAGATTTTCGAGCTGATTCTCCGCGAAAACAAGCATATTTTCATTCAACTTCTTCTTCAACTTTCTGCCCGATTGACTTATATAAACACCATCACAATCATCATATGCAATTTGGTAAACACCATTCTGATTTCAAATATTAAACTGTTTACAAGCACTGCTTTTAGTTTAAAGTGACTCTTAAACACTGGCCTAATTTTCTTGAGGAATAGTTCAACCACATCTTCTAAAATCCTCCCCCAAACATCGTAAAAAACCCATTTAAAGTCTTCTGGCACTTCTTCAGCAGAAACAATTCACTTAAATGCTGATGTTCTCTCCTTATGGTTGATGAGTTTGGCAACTTGGGAAGGAATTCCATTGGGCGCTGCTATATGCTGGATGATACTCCTTATGTAAGCAACCAAATGCAGCCTACTTCTGCGACCAGGGATGACAAGATTCAAACAAGATCACACAGTCAGTATGTGAAGGGTTTCCAAAAATAGCGAGTGGTTCTTGTCCACAATCCTAACCGAGAGGTCCAAGAAATTTAAACAACCACTCAACTCCATCTCTGTAGTGAAATAAATATTTCTATGCAAAGTGTTGATAAAACCAGAAAAGAGGTCAAGCTGTCTATCTGTCCCCATCCAGAGAAAATAACATCATCTGCATGAATATACCAGAATAAAATATTCTTGATTCTAGGTATTTTTATAAAAAGAATTTTGTTTCCAAATCATCAAAAATAATATTCACTTGCAGGAGAGATAAGGGGAACACCCATCGCTAGACTTTCTGTTTGCTGATGGAATTTACCATCAATTAAAAATAATTTTGCTGAAGACAAATTTTGATGAGTTTTGAGATATCCTCCACAGCAGAAGCCAGTCATTAGATATTTTAGAAGTTGCGTTGTGATTATAAAGGCTTCGGAAGGAGGTATGTTGATAAACAAGTAACACATGTCATACAAAATAATTTAGCATGATGTGGGACATCCAAATCTTTTATTGGCTCTGTCTCTCCCTTCCTTAGTGCTATGACAAGTCCCCATCCCTCTTCCCATACATCTCTATCTCCCCAAACCATTTCACTATCTATTTCCCACTCCCCTGTGTTTCCCCCTCTCCTCTCGCCTATACATTGTGTTATGCTAGCACGCTAACCACTCCACCACCGTGGCCAGTCAATAAAAGTTCAAATAAAACACAACAGCCCTTTGGACATCTATTTGAATACCATTATACCAATACCATGGCTGGAAGAAACATAGTCATCATGATGGTCACTTGATTGTGTTTCAACATCTTATTTAAATATTTTCTGAAATATGGATATAAACACATACTTGCTATTTATCTTAAATTTGAGCACTCCAATCTCTTTCATCTGATTTAAAGAAAAAAATATTCTCTAAAATTATTATAATTCTACCAAAAATAATGAAAGTAATCACGTTTATATGGTGTTGAAGATATGATTCCTTATTCAAGAGGGGGATATTTCCTGACTTTACAAACTTTTCCATCTCACTTGAGAAAGCACCTTGAAATTATTGAATTCTTTATTGACCTACTTATCCAGAAGTTCTAATTATGTTTGAACTCCTTTGCTTAAATAGTTCTCAGTCTTTGGTATATCCTCAGCAAATCCTCTCTCTCATTCTAAGACATGGATTATACCAATAAGAGAATTAATGTTGCTGAACTTAAAACTTCATCAAATCCTCGATTAGAATTGTTACATTGTTGAGCAAGATAATCCCAGAAATCAATACCAATTTCCTCTTGAAGAAACCTATTTTCAGTATGCAAGAACATTCAAGACTAATTTCAGCTCCTCACTCTTCATACATAATGAGGTCTTTGATTATAACTTGGTTTAAAGTTACTTCTTCTGCGTCTATTATTAAGAATATGCCATCCTCACATCAGCAAGAATTTCAGATAAAAATTATTATATTTCATCATTGACAAACATTTTACTAAATAGATTTTTACAACCAGATCCTCTGCCATAGGTTTACTGAAACACAAACATCACAGTATATGAAGTAATTAAATTATAAATTAAATAGCATTCAGCTTATGCAATAAAAATTTTATGCTAGTACTACTTGCTCATTCCATTCTTTATCAATCAAATGCCTTTGACTTAGTGGTCCTGACCTATTATAGTTACTACTTACAATTAGAGGAACTAAATAAACTGTAAGTTAACGAATCCAGCAACAGAGCCTAGTCTTTATTTCACATTTCACTGATTTCCATCAAAGGATTGCACCTTGGCTCAACAAGGCTTCATTACCACTGATTTGTTTCAAGAACAAAAAATTCAGACACTTGCTTTGATTGTTGTTATCTTATCGATTTCTTTCAGTATGTATTTTCCTACCAAGGGGGAGAAATGTGTCCTCATTATCGTATTTTTTACAGAAATGGTTTAGAGATGAAAGACAGAGGAATAACTACCATCAATGGATCTATTTTTCACATCTATTCAATAAGCCAAAAAGGACATCTACATCAACTATCTTATTTCCCACAGACAATGACAAAAGTGAGGAAATTTTTTTCATTGGAAGACCATGTATCTTATTACAAGGGGAACACCAATGTACTGGTATAGCATTATTGGCCTAGGTTATTTCAAGGCCACTTCTCAAAAATGCCCTCCATTTAAATAGAAGATTAAGTTCTCAGCTAACGGAATCATCCGATATTCGCATTTCTTAGACAAGAAGCCTTACGCAATGTGGTTACTAATAGATCCCAAAATGCTCTAAGTTATTAGTTTTTGCGGTTACATTTATAAGTATTTGGCTGGTGTCACATCGTTTATGACTAGTGTACATGTTCTATTATGTACTGGTATGCCTACCCAATGCATCTAATGCCATTTAAATCAATGTTAGCAAAAAAAGTAAAGAATATCTAGATCGAACAAAGTTGAAATTTTACGGCAAAATAGTGAGTTATTTGTTGAAGAAAATATTTCCTACATGAAAAAATTCACGAACCACATGGTAATGCATTTGTATGGCATGGTTGCCTAACTACGAATTTAAGTTGCAAATCTTCCATTAACAAAGGCCTAGTGGAGGCAATGGCTGGACATATGTCTATTATTTTAGAGTAAGGTACATACCCTGATAGTATCGAGCAAATCAAAGTTATGTATGTTTCCCTTGTTAGCTTCTAAATAAAGTAAATAATACTTTTTATTTCAATGACAAGATACAGTAGTAGTATTGTCAAAAGTGCTAGCACAACTGCAGTCATTTTGCACATGGGTCACCACTGGGAATTAAACCTGGGAACACCTTCACCCCAGGCAAACAAATTGCCCACTTGGCTATCCAGGAGACCTTATCTAGATACATCAGACAACAAAACAATAATTATTCATCTAGGAATTCTTTTTGGGAAAGTTAGATAAGGATGCATCATTATTCAATTTTGACTTATGTATTAACTGCAGAACTCCTAGAAAAGACAAGATCTCGAAAGGCTAGCAATTATGTTTTCTGAGAAAGGGTGTCCAACTGGGGGATTTGGATTCCTATTATGAGGAATTAAGTGATTAATAAAATTTTCACTTATATCCACGTTTTTATTAAGTGAAAGGAAGTTTCTATAATGTAATCTATATCGCATTTTCATTAAGGTATTTCCTCGTTCTGTTTAGTGCTTCATTTGGATGTTTCCTGGTTCTACTAGTTTTGGCATCAACAAGAACAGAGGGAACGGAGGTCTACCGCCAAAACATAAGAGGTCCATCACCGTCCCTAATTGAGTGGCTAATTCTCTTCTGGGTGTTTGGGATGGTCAGTTGTTCTAATTTTTTCTTTAGAAATAAATATTTAAGCATAGATTTAGGACTCTTGTATATATATAATCATAATGCTAGTTTGCAGTGCTACAATGGCAGTAAATTGTTGCACTATATGCTGTAATTTCATATGCTTCACCATATATATCATTAACTGAAGCTACTAAAAATATAGGTGACAGTTTTATAAACGTACTTTAAAATGTATCATTCTCATCATATATATACTTTAACTAAATAAACACAGTTCATCTTTATGTTAGTGTAACATAAACTGAATATGTATTATTTATCAAATGTACAGCTTAATACAGAACATTTTAATCACAGTGTTTCTTTAAGACATGAATAAATTCTAAATAAGACTTATTATATCTGTTACCACATTAACAAATTTCAAGTACTTTTCTTTCTTATTATTAGTTTAGAAATATTTTTTGAAAATCCTGACAAAGGTATTTCATCATTAACTTTTTCTCTTCGAAATTTCTTTTTTGATGTTTCCTCAAAGTAAAGCTCAAGTAGTATGCTTTCACTAATTCTATTCTATCTTGATTTTTTTCAAACAAAGGCAATGCAGTTACACCTTACTTTACTCTCAGTTTATCAAAGCATTACTATATAATTAAATGATATTAGAATTGCATATGCATCAACAGCATTTATTAGATACGATTGATTTAAAGTTATTATGCATGCTTCATTTCTTCATTGCCACTATGTGCCATTACAGTAGATCTGCTATTACTAGTAAGAAAATAGATTTAGCAGTAGTTTTAAGCATCTGTCTTGATTACATACAGAAACCTGATTATTTTGATTTTCATCTCCTTTTGATGTCTGTTCACCATCTATTCATCACTTAACTTAAGAAATATTTAGTGTGAAACATGTGATTATCTGTGCCATTTAAATTTCATCTTCATGGAATTAATTTCAGTTTTCTCAAGGATGAACAGGTGTGAAAAATAGAGAATGACTAGAACTTGAACCCAGTATCCCACTTTCTAGGCAGGTATTTTAACCACTGAACTACCATGTCATGTCTCTTCCACACTATTTTGGGAATACTGTTAATAGAATATCTGCCAAGAAAGTAGGAGACCTGGGTTTGCATCCCAGTCATATTGCTATGTTTCACACCTATTTATCCTTGAGATTCAGCCACACAACTTTTCTGTGCTTAGTTATTTCCTTTCCAACATCCTCAGTTTTCCAATTTATCGTATTCTTAAACATAAATAGGTTTAGTTTGAATTACATCTTTTGCAAATAATATGCCTTTAATGGCTAATATGACATACAATGATATCTATCTCTGATAATGCACTTAAAGATGTTTTTCAATAAATTTCTTCATTAAGCCATTTCTCTTGCCTTCATAAACTCAAAGTACTGCAATTATTTTCCCAAATTTTATGAAATCTATCACAGAAATCAACCTAAATAACAAGCAAAATTTTTGCATCCTAACTGTTTTACTTTTCCCTGAGCTTAACACTTGATGCTTGAAAATATTTCTTTTGTACCACCAATACTTTATATTTTTATCTTACCCATTTTCCACATGGAAAGAAGGGATTCAGTCAATCCACATTTCGTTTTCATTTTAGTAACTACTTTTCATACAACAAAATAAACTATTGAGTTATCTGAGGTGTTAATCCAATTATTTGACCCACAAAGCTAAATATAGGAGATGTAATTAATCATAATTTAAACATATACTTTAAATCTGGACATCTATGATTGGCTTGAGTAGTATTTTGGAATATAAAAGTGCAAAAGATATAAAAAATTCATCATTGTGCTAACTGCATTCATGATCAACTTATATGTTTGTACTTGAATTACAATTGTGGTATAAAATTGGTAGAATTGAGTAACTTTAAAATACTCTTTTTACTCAAATCCTGATATAAATTACAAATTGTTTCTTTTCCACCATGACCTCAATACAGAATTTTTTATGCTTCAAAAAAGTAATTTTTGTAAAATCTTTACATTATTGATATAACCAATAACATTTGTTAATCAGAAATATTTTTTTAATAAATACATTGTTCTTCTGTGCAAAACAAGTATAAAAACACTTTTCTATCTTTCCTCTTTAGTTTCTTTCCTTGTATTTCCTAATAAGTAAGTTAGCAGTAGTAAGGTCTGAATCTATAATTCTTTCTCACTCTTCCTCCAATTTTTTGTATGGTAAATTTATCATAGCTTTTTGTTTAGAACACTTTGATTGGACACTTATTGGCTTCCTCTGGCTTCCAAATAAACTACTGCACTTCTGTATGTCTGAAGAATGTTTCTGTGATATGAATCTTGTTATGCTGCAACATCTTAATGTAGATTATGATGTAACTCATTGTTGTATCTTGATTTTATATAAAATTTAGTGGATGCTTATCAATCTTCAAAAGGGTATGATAGTCACTGGTTGCATTAATCACTATATAAAATTTCCCTTATCTCTGGCAAATTATAGCCAACATTAATTAGCATCATGTAGCAAAGGATGAGTTAGTTTCTTGCATAACAAAAGTTGAATTCTTCAAAATTAACATACTCAGTCGTGGCCTTGAATTCTTGAAGTTTAGGTGTCACATTGAATTTTTCAAGGTTATTTCACAGAAGAGTTGAGGCATCTATCTCTAATCTAACAATTTCCAATTACATGTTACATCTTTCAAAATCTGAAAGCATCATTTAGAATGGAATTATTCTAATACATGAATCTATATTAGATATGTTAATTAGATCAGGTAGAGAAGGAATCAGTTGAAACCTTAGGACAAAAGTTCAACGTATCTGTAGGAAACTAATCTTATTTCCTAAATTTTACAATTAGCCACAAACTTCATGACCATAATCACCTATTAATACTCTACCTGTTGTTGGCCTAAACTATATGGCAGACAATACAATAATTAAACTTTCACAAATATCTATATCTCCCAAGTACATTATTTTAAGACAACATTTTTTTCCAGCATCTCCAATTTTTTTAACTAATCTATTCTTGATTATTTTCAATAGAGGAGAAGGAATAGTGATTACATACAAAAAATACAGACATTGGCACATTTGCTTTGATTCGATTCTCTGCTATCAATGATAAGAAAATAAATAGCAAAGGTTTTCTAAAATTTGATATTTTCAGCTAAAAAATAATTTTTCATATTTTATCCAAAGTTGAATAAGGCAGTCAAAATCATTGAACAGGTGATTACAAAGATATCACAGTGCAATTATATAGATAGGATTAATGAAATATGAAAAAGATTCTCAAGCAATTCTCTAGGACATATTTCTTGGTGAAAATTTTCTCATACAGTCCAATTTATATATAAATTGGACATATATTGGATATATATATATACAATATATATATATCATCATCATCAGCCATTTTCAATCCGACGTCGGATGTAGGCCTCTCCAAGCGCTTTCCAATTATCTCTATTCTGAGCTTCTCGTTGCCATGTTACACCTAAATACTGAATGATGTCTCTGTTCCATCAGTCCCTTGGTCTTCTTCTTGGTCTCTTCACATCTCTTGATATCCAGATCAGAACTGCTGATGTCCATCGGTTGTCGTTTCTCCTTGCAACATGGCCTGCCCACATCCATTTCAGTGATCTTACCTTATCTATGATGTCTGTCACTCCTGTTATCTTCCTAACCCAGGTGTTACATTTCCTGTCTCTTCTTGTGATTCCAAGCATACATCATTCCATACTTCTTTGTGTAGTCTGAAGTCGCTGGGTTATTGCTGCGTTTAACACCCATGTTTCACTTCCATATGTCAAAACTGGTAGAATGCATTGGTTGAAGACCTTTCTCTTCAAGACCATTGGCATTTTCGACTTCAGAAT
>KZ308859.1:234626-286068 GCA_000376725.2 Ladona fulva | reverse complement strand
TGTATATATCACTCCTTTGGAAAGGAAATTAGGTTTACATTTATCAACAGTTAATATATAGTAGGCATATATAAATATATAAATCCCTTTATAGCCCTTAATATAAATATGTATATAACATTAATCTTTATAAAAGTCAATCAAATACATTCATTTACTTTGTGTGTTACTTTGTAAATTTACTAAAGGAGGTAGTTGATCTATTGCTGATTTAAATAAGACTATTTGTCAAAAGAAAAGTTGTTACATAAAAACATAATTATCAAATAAATTTTACAGTAAATTCAACATTAACTTTACATCTGGCCCATTACCTTTCCCATTTTAGTAAAATTTAGACTTTCGGTAGCTATGAAAAACTCATCAATGAAATCACAGTCATTAAATGTAAATTTTAAAGTATTTTTTAAACTATTTAAAAGCGATATTATTTCAATTTATCAATGTATAAGAAAGATGAATATCATAGCTTTATTGGTAATGGCCTTCAAAAAATATAATGGTAGAGCTCAAAGAGTTAGTGTAACTATTAGAGAGAAGTGAAAAATCCGATAATAGAGTAGTTAAGAATATAGAATAATTATGACAAAGGAATGAATTGGAGGTGTTCAGTAAAGTGGAAAGTTTTAAATGAAAAAAAGATGTAAAGGATAGGTAAGCTGAGATGATGTTGCAGGTTAGAACAATTGAGAACAGATACAACTGATTAGAATAGTTGAGAGAGAGAGAATCTTTTGATTTCACTTTGAGATAAAGAGTTTTTACAAAGCATATATAGGTAACTTATTATAAACAAATAGTTATGGTACCAGTACAGCATCTTACTTGATATAAAAATGTACTCCTGAATAATCATATTTTTGAGAAACAGAAACAAGAGTATATCGTATTATGTAGTTAAATTGGTTCCACTCATCCAAAAATAAATAAAAAAATTTATAGAAATTATAGTTTTATGAATTCCCTTTAGGATACAAGAAATATATACCAATCATTAATTTTACAATTTGTGACACCTACTGAATTTATATATTTCTTCCACTCCATTAACTTTTGGGAAAATCAAGAGAGCAGTTTTCTATGGTCAACATACTCATGTTCTTTCCTATCCATGCAAAATGATTTCATGAAGAATAACACAACATGCTTCTACCTTTACCACAGCGGTTTATTACTGAATGATCTGGGTGAAGTACCTGATGATGATGGGATGAGAAAGAACAATAATTATTAAAGGTAGAAGTGTGTTATATTATCCTTCATGGTAGACACCTTCATCTAATCCAAGACTAAATCATTAGATTCTAAAATTCTTTCACTTCAGTTTTATACTTTTATACATATATTTCCTTTGATCCCTCAGACAACATACTTCAGTAACCTATCAGCCACATTCTCAGTTTTTCTTTGCTTTTCAGATGATCATATCACAATTCTGCTTTACCCATATTCTGTTTCCAAACCTATATACTTACTGTACATGCAGACTTTCTTTTTCAGTTTGTACTCATTCAGCCATTAACGACCTCCATTCCTGCCATTTCCTCACATACTCTCTTTGTAACCTCTATCTGATACTTCCAATTAATTCAGCTCCTTCTTTATCTATCATTCTGAAATCTCTGCATTTGCTGTCTAAATTATTTTAATTAGTCACCCATGCATACCTTTCTCAGCCAGAACTTTCAATTACTCTTTCCTACTAACTTTTGTTATATATTTTCCAAACTAAAATATGTTTAAAGCACTTCTTAACACCTTCATACATTTTTTCAGTTATGAATTGGAGATTCAAAATTTAAATTGCTCACCCTCTCTATGGTATGAAAGTGGAAGGAAAAAATGATGGAATATGGTTATATTTGTTAATCAAAAAAATCATACATATTCATCGATCAACCAGTTGTTTGTTTAAAAGTTACTCATTTTGCAGTCTCTATTATGCCAAGGTAGTACAGCATAACAGCAATCAAGAGATAGGATTAAATCAACATTAGAAATAATAAAGCATTTAGGGGACATACCATAGTCATAATAAGCTCTGATTTTAGGCTCATCCTAATTTGAGCAGAAAGCATGTAAATTATTATAAAACACAAAACAAAGAAAAGAGCTATAAAATTGAATGATAATTTACCAAATTGATTTTTTTCCATCAAAAAAAGCAAGTGAAAACATCACATCCTTCTTTCCCTACTTATAAATATATGAGGAAAATGAACATAGCTCCAAGGCTTACAAACAACAAGAACTAGAATAGAATGAGGAGAATACCTTAGAACAGAATAAGGAGTAAATATGAGCTGTATGGTAAATCCACAAAGTTCATCTATAGTAAATGTTAATTATAAATAAAGCTGCTGAATAATGCTTAAAAGAATTAAGGCATTGCCTCAGTAAATGAAAACCTCAATTCTTTTTAAACTCCAATAAGCAACGTATTTCTGGGAATTAAAGTATTGAGAGAGTGAGCTCAACATGATGAAAACATTTGTTAAAATGTCATACCTTCCTTAATAAAGCTTACCCAAAATTATTTTTAAATTTTTGCTGATGTTCTGACTGAATCAGATGGAACATGCACACAAACAAATAAAAAGAAACAGAATTCTTTTGTGACCTTTAGTCAACATACTTCTAATTCCATTGATGTTAATTTTTGATTGAGAAAGTTGGTCATGTTTAGAGAAAGCTTCACATCAGGTCTACATGAATTACTGAATTACGCCAAATAAAAGTCAAATTTCAAACTATTCTTTATATCATAAAATAAATCAGAACTAAACTGAATCAAAATGAACTAATTAGGTAAAGAGTGAGTAAGATTATAAATACTGACCATGTTTCCCTTGAATCTGAAAAAGAATTAAGGGAAATGATGATAGATCAAGCTGTAGATGGCTTATGAACGTTTGAAAGTTATACAGTAACTTGATCTAAAACTGGAAGTGACCCTGAAGAATTATGAAGTTGTTATTAAAAGCCTTGGATGCTTGTTCTTTAACTCTCAATGTTTTACAGGATAATACCACCTGTGCGTCAGTCATCACATAGAGTTTGTTGCCTTAGAGGAAGATCAGAAGAAATACCAAATAAGCTGGGGAAAGGAGAAATCATCACTAAGGAATGACTATGGATAAACAACAAGATGGTGATCAAGAAAGGTTAGAGAATCCCCAAGAGATAAATGATGCTCTCAGAAGATAATAAACACTAATATATACATATATATTAATGTTTGACCAAAGATAGGATTATAGATATAGAAAAGGCTAAGGATGGAATCCATTAGCTCAAATCAATGAAGAAATCAACATAAGAGAAAATTTTAAGGTATAGGTTCATGGCTCTAATCCATGTTTATAATTATAATTTATGTACTTACTAAGATTTCTTACAAAATTATACTGTGGTTTATTTTTTAAACATTTATTGTTGGAAACTATCCTTCTTCAGGGTCAAAATTCCTCCTAAACTTCTTCCCTTATTGAATGTGTAAATTAACTGTCTGAGCATGAGATGTCTAACTGCATGCACTGCTTGACTTGGTATCTGGTACTTAATTGTTATTTCTAAGTGATCTGTGCTAAATGTTGGCAATGCTTTCACAGCCAGTATTTCCAAATAGTGAGTAGGACAGACTTGCTTTTCTTTTCTAGCTGATTACTGCATGAATGTACTCTTTTTTAGAGAAATTATTCCTAAAGGAAAACCAACCTGCATTTTCTTCTATCTGTAATACTTCAAAGTAGCAGCTGAAAACAAAACTTCAAATACATAGGTATTAGCCTATGTATTAATGAAATTATTACTGATGATTTAATTCAGGAGAGTGTAATTCAAATTTCTAGATTTAAGCACATTATCTACTTACTTAGAAATTTGTTGGTTGTAACAATAACTATTTCCTTTCATCTAGAAATATAATAAAATTAAACAGGAGTACCTGAATAATCTATCTTTTTCTTCAAACACATTCAGATATTCTTCTAAGAGATCTATAATAATTTCAAATTTAATCGATGGTCTCATCTTTCTTGCGTGCGAAAATCTTTTCTCTGCTGGCACAATCTTTTAAGAGCATGCTCTAAGACAATTTAGTTAACAGCTATAAAGTCTGTTCAAATAAAATAAAATTCTTTGAAAATGAATAAAAATTATAAAATGTTCAAGTTCTTGCTTATTGAGTAATAGTTTCACACAATTTTTGCCAAATACTCCTCTGTTATAAGAGGTAATGTGTTAAACTGATAAAGTAAATAGAAACCAAAACAAGCAAATTAAATACGATAAATCAATTGAGAACTAACTTTCCTTAAATCAAGTAGCAACATTCCTTTCTATGATCATGGATTTAAAAAATTGTCCATGACATGGATTTTGTTGACTGATTCACCTAATACAATGCAAATTATTGACTTAATATGTTACATTTTTTTTATACATGAAGAGTGAATGATCTCATTATTTAATCTACAGTAAATGTAAATCATTATACAATATGAAGTAAAACATTCTCATAATTACCATGTCCTTGCTATTTTCTTAACTGAGAGTGGCAGTCTTTGACAATGATTTTGCTGTAAATTATGATACATTTATTATTACTTCTATTTATCATCAATTTGCAGCATAATATCTCAAATAAATTTTCTTTTAATTTAGGTGTGGTCAGAATGTAAGCAACTTTGGGAAGAAGGGCTAAAGGCTTATGTTCGCCAATGGTGGAATTGGCTTGACTTCATTATGTTATCCCTTTACCTTTGTACATTCTCCCTCCGCGCCGTGGCCTTCACTCAAATTAATACGTCCAAATATGGACCAAGGTAAGAATGACTACCAATTCTGAACTATGATTATGAATAAGGATTTTACATTTTTGAAAAGGAAATGAAAATATGACATCTCCATAACTAAATTGAATGCCAAATTTAGCTATTTCATGAGAACAATAGAAAATAATTTGAGATTAATATAATTTATGTGAAAATCACAGTGAGAAGTGAGTTCTTTAAAATATTGGTAAAACTTGCAATTTCAAGAGAGAAAACCATATAAGGTCAACTGTACTCATTATTATAATGCTTTTACTAATAAGTATCATACTAATTAGTTTAATTCATGACTTGGTAATGTATTTACTGAACATTCACTAGAAAAAAAAAGTTTACAAATTATATTTTAAGTGATATTTTAAAACAGACTTCTCTATAGAGTAAATTGTTGCAAGTTGAAAATATGGGAAGAGGGATAGCTTTCAAGTGATTTATTTTACGGATGCCAAAAATAGGTATGATAAGTGATGTTAAGATGATTAGGAGGGAACTTTCAAATTCAAATTTATTTAATCAAAGACTACAATAAAGCAGTATAAACATTATCAGCATAGTCAAGTATCATCAAATTAAATTGTATAAATGAAAATACAAAAGATGATAAGAATACAAAAGATATACAAAGCGAGGGGATAATTTAAATCACTATTTAATCAACACGTTGATCAGTTTAACAAAATTTAACTATTTCATGAGAATAAAACTTCTATACCTGTTCTTCAGCTCTCAGTTATTCAGGAAAACATCTTGAGTGCCATGAGAAATAGTTTTTCTTAGTTTTCATTCAAAACATTTCATTAAACTGCATAAATTCAGCTATAAAATTTGAAAATAAGACTTCCTTGAGCTTGACACAGACTTTTTGGGTGACTATGACTTAGATAACCCTACCTTTATTGCATTAAGATCATAATTATACATTTCTTTAAGGTATATACTGGCATGTGAGTTATGCTCTAATATGGTATCTTCTTCCCATCATAGGGAAATGCCAAGAAATCAATGGCCGAACAATGACCCTACTCTCATTGCTGAGGGTGTATTTGCAGTAGCAAATGTTTTCTCCTTTGCACGGATTATTTACTTATTTCAAACAAACCCACACTTAGGACCTCTGCAAATATCCCTTGGTTGTATGATCATTGGTGAGTGAATTTTCATTCATCATTAATGATATTATTAAAAAAACATGTCTTTAACATCTGGTTATTTTCTTTTTCAGATATAGCAAAGTTCCTCTTCATATTCTTCTTGGTACTAACTAGTTTTGCCTGCGGTCTCAACCAACTGTATTGGTACTATGATTCTACGACAGAATATTGTCGACAAAAACCAAACGGCAATGTGGAATGTCAATCCAATCCAGATGCATTCATGACGTATGTCATAAGCCTAGCTTGTCATAAAAAGGAAAACTGTGTTGAAATATGAATTAGTATATTTAGTTTAAATATATAATCGAAATTAGTATTAAAATTTGAATATGAGTACTCATGCAGTAAGCTGATTCCATAACTTTTTATAGCTAAAAAAACTAACTCACTAGTGAAGAAATTGAAAAAGTTATTTAGATATATTGAAAATTGCTATAAATATCTCTCCAAAACTCATAATGATGATTCTGAATTGATTTGAAAAATATAGCATTTAAATGAAATATTTAATTACGAGCAAATTATACTCAGTAAGCTTAAGTTGCAGTATAATATATAGTATATTTCAGCATATCTTGTAGGTATAGATTTGCTTGAAAGTTTAGCCTTTAAGTTGAAAAAGAATAAAACTTTATGAATAATATTTATCTAAGCTGTAGATATTTAATAAAATTCTAAAATTTCATATCACTTCAGATATGTATTGAGTGATATTAAAATGAAATAAAACTATCCATTGCTTCCTCAAATTTACATATCAGTTTATTAAGACAAATCAATTTAATTAAGATAATGAATTCAAAGAAAATATTCATTGAAGTAAATTAAAAATGGCTTGCTTTTTGTAATGTAATCCAACTTCAGACAATAGTTTATTTAATTTAACACTATAAGAATTTTTTCCCTTCTTGAAATAATCCAAATATGTAATTTTTCTGCAGGTTAGATGTTACCTTTGCAACTCTATTTTGGTCATTATTTGGCATCAGTTCTCCACGAAGCACAGAATTGGTTGAAGGGCATACATTCATTGAGCTAGTCGGCCAAGGAATGTTTATGGCATACCATGTATTGTCTATTGTTGTCCTTATCAACATGCTCATTGCCATGATGTCTAATAGTTTTCAAGTTATTGAGGTAAATACCTTAATCTTAATCCTTTTAATGTTATACATTAGAGAAAATGTAAATTCCTAAGACACCAAGAAAAACATTGACTATTGTTTCTTCTGTGACTGATGTTAAGTTCAATCATAATTCATTCAGTTTAGGTAGAAAGGGAAGGTCCCATAGCATAGTTAGATTACGATCATATGGTTTAAAGTTACAAGTTGTGATTCCACTTTTAAAGACAGCAAAAAAGGTGTAAGAAAAAGAGAAGGTTCGAACACGGCTATATATGAATTAGAGGTTTAAAAACACTCCATAAGCCATCTTTCGGCAAGCGGAACTCGCGCTGAGAGAAACGGGAAGCTCCGGATTACCGATTTCTGGGAAGCCCAATGATCATTTCAACAAGCTTTCATCTTCGGTGAAGATGAAAGCTTTGCTTTTGAAGTGAATAGGCGAAGTGAGTGGTCAGTCTTTTATCTTTTCTGAAGGTGTGGGGGGATTAAGTGTGGGTGGAGGAGGTGTGGGTGGGTTTTTTTTGTTGTGACGTCTGTAAAGAGGGTGAGGGCTCCTTCGTTTCGGGTGGCGGTCAAGCCTTTATCCTGTGTGAAGGTGTGGGGTAGAAGGAGTGGGTGGGGTTTTTTCGTTATGATGACTGGAAGGAGGGTGAGGCTATTTTCATTTTTGGTCTAAAAGCGTGTAAAGAGGAGAATTCGGTATTAGGCATAAATCGTTATTCATTGGTCGGTTTCTGTTTTGGTGAATGAGGATACTTTCATAAGCGTCTAGTTTGGAGTTTTTTTGTACGGAAGTTTTTAACTTGAGGTTTTCTAAATTAATTCTGTGACCGTGTTCTTGTATGTGTTGCGCCACGTTTGATTTGTTAATCTGGTTATTTCTGAAGTGAGCTAAATGTTCTTTAAATCTGGTTTCTAATTTCCGTTTACTTTGCCCGACATAGACTTTGTCACAGTCTGTTTCTTCTTCGCAGGTGAATTTTATGGTGTCAAACTGGCTGTTGAGTTTGTTTAAGAAATCTTCAGTAGTACTCTTTGATGTGTCGAATATAGCAAATATGTCATTTACGTATCTATACCAAATTTTTGGGAAGTAATGGAAGTTTTCTTTACAATGTTTTTCAAAATAAGTCATGAGTAAGTTGGAGAGGAGCGGTGATAGACAATTCCCCATTGCAGTCCCGTTAGTTTGTTTGTAAAAGTTTCCTTCGATTTGGAAGAAGTTTTGGTTCATGGTTTTTGTTAAGAGAATGCATTCTTTGATTGATTCTGGGGAGAGGTTTTGTTCTAATAACCATTCTTCAAGAAATTGATATGTAGTTTCTAAGGGGATGCTGGGAAAAAGAGACTTAACATCGAAGGAAACCAGTATGGGAGCTTCCCGTTTCTCTCAGCGCGAGTTCTGCTTGCCGAAAGACGGCTTATGGAGTGTTTTTAAACCTCTAAAGCAAAAAAGGTGAATGGGGAATGGCTTCATAGGTATGACTGAGACACCTTTGTATATTTCATTTGGTATTTTGGAACAGAAAGTCATTTTTCATTATGGTATTCCCAAATAGTGAGTAGGACAGATTTGCTTTTCTATTTTATAGCTGATAACTGCATGAATGTATTCTTTATAGAGAAATTACTCCTAAAGGAAAACCAATCTGCATTTTCTTCTATCAGTAGCACTTCAAAGTAGCAGCTGAAAAAAAACTTCAAATACAAGGGATGTCCAGAAAGTAAGAATACAAGGGCATTGTAAGCCATAGGGATATTTTTTCAAATTTGGCACCTATGATGTGTAGAGGGGTTTCTTAAGGTCAAAATAAGCCATCGCACACTTCATTCCATTACGAAATGTCGTCGCAGGAGCCTAACATGTCAACTAGTTCGTCCTCCATTTGCTCCACCTACCGCAGGTGTGAGATTCGCTCAGTCATTCGGTTCCTCGCTTTGCATAAGGAATCAGTGGCCAGTATCCATTCCAATACATTTCACAAAGTCTCCTGAGTGAAATCATGTCAGAAAGATTTGGGTTTTTGAAGTTGTGTGCACGGTGGGTGCCAAAAATGTTGACTCCGGAACACAGTGAAAATCGCGTTTCGGCTGTATGTGAATTTCTTGAACATTTTCAAACTGAGGGCGACTCCTTTCTTGACTCAATTGTGACTGGGGATGAAAGGTGGGTGTGTCACTATACTCCTGAGTCAAAAAGACAGTCTTTGCATTGGTGCCATACCCATTCTCCTTCAGCCAAAAAATTCAAAGTTCAGTTTTCAGAGAGGATAATCATGGCATCCATCTTTTGGGACCAGAAAGGGATCTTATTGATGAATTTCATGCCCAAAGGGACCACCATCAATGCTACTGCATATTGTGAGACCCTAAAGAAGTTGAAAAAAAAATCAAAGACAAAAGGAGGGGAATGCTGACTCGTGGTGTGTCACTTCTTCATGACAACACCAGACCTCATACTACCTGGCTCACTCAGGACCTGCTTGTATCATTTGGATGGAACATTGTGACTCATCCACCCTACTCCCTGGATCTGGCACCCTTGGATTACCATCTTTTCACTAAATTGAAGGAGTTCTTGGGTGGACAGTGCTTTTCAAACAACGAGGAGGTCATGGAGACTGTGAAAAAGTGGCTTCAAGAGGTGGAGTGGAAGGTATACGATGAGGGTATACAAAAGTTGGTGCCCAGGTTTCAAAAGTGGATAGACCTCAACGGCATTTATGTGGAGAAACGATACATATTTTGGCACATGCCCTGTAAATTTTATTAAAATATATTCATTTTTCAATTTTTAACATGTGTTGTATTCTTGCTTTCTGGACGCCCCATGTACATAGGTATTAGCCTATGTAATAATGAAATTATTACTGATGATTTAATTCAGGAGAGTGTAGTCCTTTTTTGTTATAGGTCTACTCTGAATATCACTTTTTTGTTCATATTTATACATAATACTGATGAACAGATCATATTAACTGCATGAACTATTTTCTATTCTGCACAGGATCATGCTGATCAAGAATGGAAATTTGCTCGATCAAAACTTTGGATGAGTTACTTTGATGAAGGCTGCACTTTACCACCACCATTTAATGTTATCATTAGCCCAAAATCAATATTGTACTTCATACAAGGCTTGGCTGGTCTATTTCAGAAATTATATTCTCGCCCACAAAAAGTTCCACAATCTATTAATAAGTCAAATAGAAGCCAAGGAAGGACATACCAAAGGTCCACTGAAGTACCTGCTCAAAATCATCAAGCAAAGGTAAAGAAAACAAAAAGATTTTCAATATAATAACTTCTCAAACACATTACAATCTAAATGAGGCATTAAAATCATAATACATTTTTTGAATACTTGAAAGAGTCCACAATAAGTCCATGCATTGATTGAAATAATAAAGAAACTTTACCATCAACACTTGAAAATAATACCAAAAGTTTCTGTCATGAGCTTTTAATAAAATCTTAATCTGAATTTTAATAAAGGCTCCAACAACTGACAATTTCAATGTCAGATATATTATATTTGACACATTAATTAAAACTTTTCATTAACTTATGAACCTAATCCTTATATGTGACTTGATAAACAGACCTGGACTCCGTTTATTACAATTAAAATTATAACTAAGCCATTAGAAAAGGAAATCTTGAGCAGGTAAAGAAAATTTCTGATAACAATCCATCATCAATCTCATTCCAGGAAGTAAAGGAAAATTCAGAAAAGAATAGTCATCAGGATGATGTGAGTAATACTGAGAAATTAGGCAAAATAGTTCAAATGAGTTATACCATAGGTATAAACATGATAGATAAAATTTGAATAAATGAATTAGAAAAAGAAACAGGGTTTCAAAGAGTGTTCTCCTTTTTAATTGGATATCAAAATTTAAGTTGGGGTAATACTTTTAAATGTAAAGAGTGTTCTCATTTAAAAATGGACATAAAAAATCAAACTGGGGCAATACTTTCAAATGTTTCCAAAAATGATTTGTTCTTAGGAAGAGAATAATGGAGGTGATAGGTCAGAGGAAAAGGATGAACACATCCCGCACTGGGCACCCCATTATCAACCCAAACCAGCAAGCTACGAGGAGGTTATGTGTCGACTTGTAAGGAGATACATACATAAAGCTAAGAAACAGATGCGTCAAGATGGTGTTAGTGAAGATGACTTACTGGAGATTAGACAGGATATATCAAGCCTTAGGCAAGTATTATAAATTGAAAAAAGCAAACATGAATCTCTAATTGGATGTGTAATTCTATTCTAGTGAAAGACTTAATATGTAGTACTTTTTGCATTTCTATGAAAGGATAAAGATAATTGTGAGATATTTCTACTTGTGATGAATATAAAAATATTCCAGGTTAGGAAAATACAATCCAAGGCTTTTTTTCAATCTCACAGTTTTATTACAATGACTTACCCTGATTAAGGGATACATAACCAGCATTATGATAAAACCTGAACTATAACAATAGCTACTTTTTTGAAAGAATTGTTTTTATTAATTTATTTTGGTTTACATTGGATAAGTTCATCTTATTTTAATGACTATATGGCTTCCTATTAAATGAGTACAGAGATTTTATATATGTTCACGATTGTACTTCTTTAACGACAATCATGAACTGAAATCTCTATGTTTGGTCCATTCTCCCAGAAGTAATGGAAGAATAAGAGGAATTGATGATATGTATGATTGAGGTATGTGATGGTAATATATTGAGCAAATCATAGAACTTTTCAGAGAAAAAGAAAACACCAGAAATCATTAATTTTGAAAAAGGAAAGATAGTGTGATATTATAGGACACAGTGAAAATAGAAAGAGATGGAAAAAGTGATGGAACTCATGGAGGTTCACATATTTTATTATAAAGGTCATGATGCTAAAAGCCTAGGTATTGAATATCTGGCCAACAAGAAGAGTAAAAATAATGTGGAGATAGTAAAAGTGAATGTGGCAGAATACTAGCTCATACTCAAGATCAATGAGTAGTACACCTTTTAGATTGTGCATGTATAGATACCAACAGTGGCAAGCAAAGTAGAGGAGAGTGAAAACTTCTACCATGACCTTGATACAGGCAGAGAAACCCACTTCTACAAAGTCATTATGGGCAATTTTATCAGTCATGTAGCTCAGCAGGAAACTGATGATACTGCCACAGGATGATCGAGATTCGACTGGAGAAATGAACAAGATCACCTCATAGTAGAGTTTGCAGAATGTATCATTATGAATATCCATAACATGTATTTGAAAAAACATCCTAATAGAAGTTGATATAGGTAGGACCCAATAGGATAAAAAATACTACATATCAGTAAACCAACTATTAAATTAAACATATAACTATAAACAATTTTAATACTGGAAGTGAACACAGAATAATAAGATGCAGAATATATATAAATCTCCAACCTGCCTATTTTATACTAAATTTTCAGGATAATAGTTGAATGTTTTGAACATAACACTCAACCTAAAGAACAAGATGAATTCTAAATAGGCTTCAGCACCATGGACAACCTCCACACAAGAAATTATCATAAGAGCAGGTGATTATGGTAACTGTACTGTTTTTTGGACTGTCCACAATCCCTCAACTCAGAAAATACCTTTTCTGCACTTGATGCTCTAAAGAATTTAAGGGGAACATCTTCATCAGTATACATCCTACTGCTATGCAACATTTATAATAATGCTACTACCTCAGATATACCACATGAATTCAAGATTTTGAGGAGAGTTTGACAAGGCTTATCTTTACTCTTATTTATAACAGTTCTGGATGAAGTGTTTAAAATCCATAATGGGAAAAGAAGGATCTATGTATAAATGGGGAATCTATCGCTCAAATGCATTTCTCAGATGATACAGTGCTCTTCACAACCAATGCAGAAGATCTTGGGTCAATACATCAGAAACTAGATACAGCAGAACAAATATAGGACTCAGAATAAACTTACCCAAAAGAAAAGAAATATATAATTTGCAGGGTAAATACTTACAAAACTTCTGTAAATATACCTCTGCATGTCTGCTAAGAATTCACATTCCATGAGTAGTTAAAACAGGAGTAAATAACAAATTTAATGAAGTGAACAGAAGAATTAAAATAGGTTAAAAATTGGCTTGAAAGACGGAATACGAATAGTTTGTAATCTGAATGGCCAATGGTCTTGAAAAAAAAGTTTTCTACCTATGCAGTTTACTAATGTTGACCTATGGAAGTGAAAATTTCGTGTTGAATAATCCAGCAACTACAGATAATGCAAAGAAATGTGGATGACTGTATGCTAAAATAATATTTATTTATGTACTTAATAATTATTTATTTTAGTTTTATATATGTTTAATCAAAAGAATAGACAGAAAATGCAACATCTGTGTGTAAATGGTATCAAAAGTAATTGATATTTTAGATAAAAAACACTGAATTGGATGTGGACAAGCATTATGGCCAGAAGGACTAACAACGAATTACATCAGTAGTGCTCAACTAGGTATCAAGAGATGAAGCGGCCAGGAAGAAATGACAGATGGAACAGAGCAGTCAAGTAACTGGGCAACAAGTTGCTCAGAATAGAGAGGATTAGGAAATGGTTGGGCAGGCCTACATCCTTATGTGATAAAAAATAGCGTATTTAAATGGATACATACACATATATTTACACACCACATTCTCTTCAACCTATTGGGTTGGTGGACAGCATTCAATTTCCTCCTCTAGAGAGAGGTATCTTTTCTAGCTCTCTAGCTACTGAATATGGTCATCCATTTTTATGCCCATCATAAATTCTTTCTTAACCATCTTTTTATTGTTGGCTTCTATCCCATTCTCTTTCATCCATCTGGTTCATGCACCATTCTGTGTGTCTTTCCAGGTACCAGCTTGTGTTTTACCAGCTGGTGTCTTTATTTTTCTTTTACTTCCATCAACTGGTATTCTCCTTTCTTTCTTCAAGTACTTCTTGATTGGGTACTTTGAAAGTACATGGTCCTTTTAACATGTAATGTCAGCACCACATTTCAAATCCATGGATTTTCATTACATCCCCTTCTATAGGAGTTCAGATTCTGATGATTTGCAATCCAGCCATCCAGCAAATAGGTTTCACTATATTCATTATGTCCTTTCTCAAAGAGTGCAGAACTTGAATATGTAAAACTCAGCTATCCATTAAAAAAGTTTTCATTTTATTTCTTTCAAAAGACTACTAGTAAAGCCAGAGATCAACTAATCTCTTTAATACAAAAACCATCTTTAGCTTGAGAACATTTTCTCAATTAAATGTTGTATACTCTTTGACTTTCCTTATATTTTTGTCATCAAATCAATGTGGATCAATCTAGTTACTAATATTATTATTATAGTTTCAATCTTCTCCTTATTTCTACCATCTTTGGAATTAAATTACCGAGCTGAGGCAAATGTTTAAATTGAATCTATTTTTCTCATGTTAACTTTTGATTTTTCTTCTCCATCTTTAGAGCATTTCATTAACTTTCAACTTGTTCATATTTCCATTCAACTAATTTATCCATAGCCCCAGAGAGAACATCATAATACATCCATTTATTCTCATCAGGCAATATTATCTACATAAACTATGAGTTTGTAACATCTTCTATTGATGAAAAATTAGATTTCAAATACACTCTATACATTCCTTCTGCTTTGTTACTTGATTTTATCAAGAACATTCTTTGTGTATTTTGATGATACTGCTAGTAATTAATATACTTCCAAAGATTTCTCAATGATTAGTCTCAGGCTTAGTATGACTCTTTGAATGCTTCTACCTCTTTGAAAACCAAACTGGTCTTCTGCAAGTTCTCTTCAAGTTTTATCATAATTTATTGAAATTTTGAGGTATGGGCTGTAAGGTACATTTTCTTATCCTCTTTGAATTTTTATGCAAGCTGTTTTTCAGATTATGAACTAAGATTCTTCTTCTGGCGCTACAGCCTTCTGTCAGCTTTGGCCTCCTCTACAATCTTCCTACAGTCCTCTCTAATAATGGTCTTCTCTCTCCATACTCATACACCCATAGCAGCCAGGTCTGCTTCCACTCCACCCTGCCATCTCAGATGTGGGCGTCCTCTTCTTCTTGCATTAAATAATCTTTCTTCCCATACTCGCTTGACCACTCTCTCTACTGGCATTCTTATCAAGTGTCCCATCCATCTAAGCCTCTGTGATTTGATGAACCTCACAATATCTTGGCCGTCTATGAGTTTGTCAAGCTCTTCATTCCAGGGTGTTTGAAAAATTCCATTTTCTTGCACAGGGCCAAAAATTTTGCATAAGATCCTTCTTTCGAAACACCTAAGCGCATGCACATCGACGGTTGATAAAGTCCAACATTCACACCCGTACGTGATAACTGGTCTAATTAAAGTTTTATATTTCTTCTAATCAATCTGCTTCTCAACAGTTTAAGATTTGCAAAATATGCTCTGTTGCCTGCTGCAATTCTGTCTTTTATACTAGCACTTATTGAATTATCTGAAGTCACTAATGCTCCAAGGTATTTAAAAGATGAGACACCCTCAAATCTATCGCCATCAATATCTAACACCTGAGGTCATCTGCAAGCTTCAGAGGTAGACATACACATGTAATTTGTTTTTCCACAGTTAACCTCCAGACCTATTCTTCCTGCTTTTTCCTTTAATAGACCAAACATTTCATTCAGCTTCCTTAACAGATCTGGCTACTATGACAATATCATCTGCATATGCAAGTATTTGACCACTTCTATAAAATATTGTTCCACCAGGGTCGATTCCCCTTACTGCCCAATGCAGGGCCAGGATGAACAATGTTGCAGACAGGCCATCCCCTTGCTTTACTTCCATATTGAATGGGAAGGCACTGCCTATTTTATTACCAACTTTAACCTTGGCCACTGTTTCCTGCATAGTCATTCTGATCAATCTAATTAACTTCCTAGGCATGCCTAATTCATGAACTAAGATTACCTGCTCTAAATCTTCAGAAATTAAATAAGTTATATATTAATTTTTGAGACATTTTGTTAAAGGTGATAAAGGCATGTTTAGTACTTTTCAAGATTTTGGGTGGTAATGTACATATACAAGGCCACAGCCATGGGTGAGTTGCACAACTCTTTCTTTTCAAGATTATACACTATGAACTATTCTTTGACAGGTATGAATTGCGGGAAGATAGGAAAAGAGAGACAGCAAGGGCAGCAAGCCAGGTGGAGTCTATTAAGAGAGACATGCTGCAAGCTCTCCGTGGAATCATACCTTCAACTTCAACAAATTCCTTACCTGTCTACACACAGAACTCAGGAGGTCCATCTGTTCAACAGACCACTCAAACGCAAGGTCTTCTACAACAAGTACCTCATCCACTACATAAGCATTCCCAATCAGTCCCAGCTAGTACTGCATCTCTAGCACCCCCTGTTCAGCACCTGCATACTCCTCACTTTCTCCATGCCGTACCTCAGCAACGCTCAGTTGACCTAGGAATGCTTGGATCCGAGAGTGCAAGAGGAACCCACATGACAATGATGGACAGTCAATTATGCAGCCATCATGGAAGCATCACTCGGGGTACAGACCGTTTCTCCTATTCTCATGGTATGAAATGCTTACTCTTAAAACAACTTAAAGTTAATTTGATAAACTTTTGTTTATCTGAAACTCTAAAGTGGTGTTCCAAAGTGAGTAAATACATATTCAACATTGTGCACTGCAATGAGTACATTAAAATGAAGACTAAATGCCATGCATGAGTTAATAAATATTTTGTAAATGCTACAAAATATGCATTAGAATATGCTTAGAATGAGAGATTTTTTTACAAGATGCCCTACTTCTTATGCTGAAAAAAATTAGGTTTAAGCATCATGCAAAGTTTTCAACCAATTATGTCCTTCATAACACAATAGGCTCCTGGATAGCCAGAAGTGCAACTCATTCACTTTCAGCAAAAGTGGTCCAGGGCAGGGATGGATTTAACATTAAGTGCTTTAGGCACTAGCTGAGGGCCTTAACTTTAAGGGGGCCCTAAAAAGGAATTTTAGTTATTTGAAAGCTAAATTATTAGAGGGACCTCAAAGTGATCCTGGCACCTTAGGCCTCTGATTGCAAAAATTTGCTCCTGATTTCATTGGGTGAGCATCAATAGATGTTCCTGCAGGTGAACATCTATTAATGCTCACCTAACATCATAATGAACATAGCTATCTGAATTAAGAGGTAGGTCTGGTCTAGAACAGCCGATAATGGCATGGGAATCAGCAGCCACATGTCACCCACTATAAATGTCTCCTAACTAGGTCATATCCTTTAAAAGGTATACCACACCATGAACTTACTATGTATACTGCAATAATTATTAAAATCTCAAATAATGAGCCAAAAATAAAGATATCAACTGTTAAATAATTAATGACTTGCAGGAATAATCCTTTTCTATAAAAAAAGTGTGATTTATAAATTTTCAATCCCTGGAAGTTGACTTAAAATTCCTTTAAGACAAAGTTATGGATACACTCACAAAACTGAAGATTGTATTTGGAATGAAAGGCATTTAAAAGTGCTCCATGTAGTCCTACGAGAATAGTGAGAAAGTAAGAATAAACTCAACATCAGCCATGCCATAGGCCATCATGAAGAGTCACCAAAGCAAAATTTACAAGAATATTCATAAACTTCATTTATATTTTTATTACTTGAACCAAAAATGATATTCCATGACAAAATAAGCATTGAAATTTAATCAAATTCAAGTTAGTAAATCTGAACTTTGGCAGGTCCATAATTTTTAATTCTCTATAGCAGGGTTTCCCAAAGTGTGTTCCGTGGAACACTGATGTTCCACGAAGAGTTTTTAAGTGTTCCGTGGAAACTTATGAAGAATGATAATTCTTGTATGAATTTCAGTTTTGAATTCAGAAAAAGTAACCTAGATGTTCCGCTGATATCATAGAATTGATGAAGTGTTTCGCCGGAGGAAAAGTTTGGGAAACTCTGCTCTATAGTAAAAGAAAGAAAACTTTGCCAGTGGCCTATTGACTGTCCCATTTTTAGTTATTCACTACAAATCAAAATTATTCGAGGAAATCCTGTTCACCAGTAACCCCAAGTTTCCCTAGCTCAGAAAATGCCAAATAAACACAAATATAAGTTAACTCATAACTAAACCATGATATCTTATTTGATTAATAATTATTATAATAACTATTTTCTAATTTTTTAGATATAGATTTTTATCTTTTTTAAAATATTAAAATCCAGATCCTTTCTAGGTTTATTAGTTGAAAAATTCTCAAATATCTTGTCTCTTGATATCTCTTCAGAAATATTACCTAGATATGCTCCTGCAAATGGCTAGGGATTATTTTTGATTAAGTCATCTAAGAAAAGATTATTCATCTACAAAGCAGACTATTTTAGGTAATGACACTAGGAATCCTTTAAAAGAAAAATCTCTAATGATTTCTAAAACTAATTGCCTTCATGAAAAACATCAGCAATCAGTCAATTAATATTTAGGATATTCTTTCAAATTGAAATATCTAAGAGTTAAAATTAAAAGCAGTCATAAAATTTTAATCCTTAACAGCCTAAATAAAGTAGCAGGGAGGTCACAAAAAAACATTACTTCTCTTTTATACCTATATAAAAATTCACATCCAATAATCAGGAAGGATAAAGATATGAAGACCCTTCTCAATCACCTGTGTTCACTGTCTAAAAAAGCATAAACTCCAAAGGACAATCTTTTTAAACCAACCTCTTGTTGTGGAGAACTTTTTTGTTCAAGTATTTTCATACTTATGGCATAATATAATTATTATGTCATTTCCTGAAAGTGTTGAAAATTTCTAAATACTAATAAAATTTTTCCACCATTATTAATTTTTAAATTGACATTTTACCTGCTGCATGAAAATTCCAGGAGCCCACATAAGATTCTTACCTCACTAAAGAGCTTAATTTAGAATTACCATTCAATGTCTTTAAACAACTAAACTCAAACATGTAGCCTAAGCACTGTCATGATTAAAAATGCATTAGAACCTCTTAATATGGACAGCAATGGGATCTTTATGACCATCTGTTGCTAAGGAATGACCCAAATTTTTGCTGCTTGAAGATAATTCATTACATTATAAAACTGAGTTAATTAACATTAGCGAGCAATATCATAAAAATGATTAATCATCTTTAATAAGCTTGAAAATGTCTGAATACTTGATAATAAATAAGAAAGGAGCCACCAAAAAGGCAAATATAACATGTTAGAGATATCAACATACTTCTAACAAAGAAATGATATCATAAGTAGTAGTTTCAACACAGGAAATTATAGATTCTTAATCATAACTTAATACAAATACTAATGGAGTGCATGAACTGCCTTGTCAGAAAAAAGACATTAATCTAAGAATGTTTATGTGCTTGTATATCATAGCCTGTCTGGTGGAGGACTTCATCCTCAAAGAGCTGGAAGATCATATGTTGCAGCATTTAAAAATTTTCCATACTTAATGCATGATTTTTGTAGTTTTTTACTTCTTGTATGAAGATGCAAAAACCATTGTGCTCTTCATGTATTTTTTCTGCAGCCTTTTATAACCAAAAAGAAAACCCTATAAAGAATATCAGATTTGCAAGAATAATATTATTTTTAATTACAAATTCTTATTTGAAATCATGTTAGATTTTAAAAATCCAACACCTGCATTCATAAATGGATACAAAAGTTCAGTGGGATGTCTTGTTATTTGCTATCCTGCTTATCTTCATTTGCTTAGAGGAAAACAAGATGATATTTTAGCAATTTTAAAATTTTTTAATCACAAGAAAACAAAACTTTCAAGAGGGTTATATACAGTTTAAAATTTCCCAAAACTGTCATTGAAGCTTTCTGGGATCATATCTTTTTGTACATATCTTACAAACACCAACAAAGTCAGTCTGTGGTCATTGAGCAAGTAAGAATTTATAGCAGCATACTCCAAGTACTGTTCAGTATTTAAATGTTAGCTTAGGAGTATTAGTTAGGAGTAGGCAAAATTATATAGAAGCTAATAGATTAAAGAGATGCTAAAATCCAATGCCAACTCCCATCCACTAGTAGGAATTTGCTTTAATCACTACATCAATTCCAATGTCACTATAAATGACATGTTCCATCTTTCTGCAGCTCTCAAATAGTAGATGCTACATCTATACAATAATGATGAACTATGAATGCAATAAGATATGTAAATGTTTCATATTTTACTTCACAAAACATTCTCTGGAGTAAGAAAAATTCTTGTTTAACAGCTTGAGAGACACATTTCTATAATATAACAATAAATTTCCTTATTGAGATTGATGAAATTTCAAATCACTAAGCAGAAATCTCATGAATATTTTGCCTAATGCTTTCATCCTATCTTGTAACTTTGTAATCAAATAAAACTTAGTGTACCTCTTTCTTGTTTTGGAAGATCAGTTTAGACGGAGAGTAAAATTATCTTAATGAGTTCATTCACATGAAGATTTTAACTACACAGTTCAATGATGGATATAATAAATATTTCTGTGGTATATACTCAATAAGTGTAATTTTTCCATTAGGGAACCTGTCAGCTTCACCATCAATGGCCACCACTGCATCGCCTGGTGGCAGTAGAATTTTTTTACCTCGTCAATCTTCACATCCCATGCCTACAAGTCATAGCACTTCTGCATCCATGCAGCGCCATTACCACACTCAGTGGGACTTGGAACAAATGAAGAGTGAGCTCATAGCAACTTTACAAGCAGAGTTAAGAGAAGCACTTCGAGAGGTTACTGGACACATGACAAGCAATGTTCCGATGGCACCACCATCATCTGTTGTTATGCCCTCCACAGCACAGTCTGCTGCTCCCCCACATCCTGTGCCTCCCACATCTTCAAATGCTGCCACTATCCTTCCACCAGGTAGTGGACATCTATACCAGACTCATTTGTACACCCAACTCTGATCAAAGTTCTTTTCAAAAGTTGGGTACAGTGAGATATTATTAATCTTTTTAAGGCCATTAATGCCTGTACTGCCAAAAGTCAGGAGATATCCATGTGCAGACTGTCAGACGAAGCATAATTTGTTACAGTAGACTAAAGATAAAAATAGGTGCTATGGGGCTGTGAGATGGATGCTGACATGGCAAAGAACACCAAGGTAATCATCTAAAATATTTCATAAGAAGTTGAAAATGTAAGGCCTGTCTATTATATATTTAGATCTTAAAAAGAAGAGAGTAAAGCTTGCTGAGAGCATAGTCCTGTAGACGAACATTGCCTGTAAATAATTTCATCATTCAGAGAGTTTAACTGAATTGAGTATCGTCAATAAGGAATACCTTTAGTAATGTTACACAATAAACTTCAATCATTGGTTTGCATTTCAAATGTTTGATTGATCATTTGACTTCCATTGGTAGAGTAATGAAAATTAAATTTATTGCTTATTACAGATCACATGAAATTCATGTCTGACTCATCAGTATTGTGCTAATGGTTGTTATTTTAGAAAAAACCTGGTACATGGAGAGATACTATGTTAATCTCAATAAAAAACTGAACTATGACTGTTTTGCTTGGAAAATAACTTTTTGTAAAAACTCTTTACACTTTGTTCATCATCTGGGTAAAGGAAGTAAAAAATTATAATATGAAATATTTACCCTAAAATTTCATAGGTAGAAAAAAAAATACTTTATAAATCTTGAACTCAGCTTCAGTTTATGCCATAATAAAGCAACATGACTTTTTGTTTCTAAATGGATCTACATCAAGATTAAAACATTAATTTTAATGAAAAGGGCACAGGTACAGCTTGTTAATTCATAAGTGCAGCTTGCTTAACAGTAACCATTAACCAGCAAAAAGTAACTTAGATATTACGATGAATCTTGAAAAAATTCTCTGCGAATATCTTTTTACTTCACTTGCTGCTTGTTTACAATATGATGTTACCACAACAGATATCTCAGGCACAAAATATGTTTGCTTTAACTATATCTACTATGATCATTGATTTGACTTATATTTCAATGTATATTACTCAGGGTCTAGTCAAACATTTTTAACTTTCCATTTATCTTTGAAAAATTAATTTTTTTACTATTTTAAGTTGCTATGAAACTAAAATAATTTATGCAAAATTGAATATCATTTATGCAGAATAAACAAGTATGTTGGAATGAGTCTTAGAGCATGATCATGTATTTTTAAAGTAGCAGCAGCATTAATGCAATTAAAATCCAATCAAAATGACTATTTTTTAATGATTTTAATTTAAACATTAGCTTGTATTACCAACCTAAGAAAATTAGGGTTCTGGAAAGTATAAACAAGGATTCCTGAAGAGCATGATGTACATTCACAACCATCTTTATAGAAGGGAACTACAGACATGTTTCTTTACCTTAAGAATGTGTCAGCTACTATTCAACAGCATTTTGAATAAAACCAATTTCTTTATCATAATTATTTGTTTCTGCTTTAGTTTTCAACTTTCAAACAAAATTACTCCTTGGGTTCCTCACTAATCTTTCAAGTTCCAGGATTTCAGTGGAAAAAATAAATTGGGAAATGCTGGCTTACATTACTTTTCATCAAATAAAAAAAAGCACATGCTGAATCTTCAAAACTAGAGAGATTAATTAATCTAACAATGATGAGTATGAATAAGCTATGAAGCAAAGTCAATTAATGACCACATGAAGTAACTTTAGATCATTTTGAACATTAAGTGTTTCTTCAAGGGCATGAAATTTCAATGAAAGCCATCAATTATTTAAATGTAATTCTCAGACGAGAAATTTTTTGAAAAATGAGACTATTAAGATATTTTTAAAATTAAAGAGAAAATTATAAAGGTAGCCTCTATACTATTTTTAACTACTGGTATTTACTAAAATAATATTCTATCTCAGTTATAAGTCAACCTCCTAATTTGAAGCCAAAAAACCTAAATTTTGCAAATACCCTCAATAAAAGTCTATCAAAGACTGTTAATTGTCTTAAAATATTTACAGCCAAATACAGCATATTATTACATGTACAACTTGACATTAACTTTCTGGAAACTTAAGTGTAGAAACACTTCTCTGTTAACAAATTTGTGGAAGAGCAAGGCTAGACATTTACAACAGCATATCGGCCAAAATCATGATTCATCAGTAATAGTTTTTAGTAGGTCATGATTTTTAATGTATAAAATCACCAATAATCTTGCATTTATTCTGTAATGATTTACATACAAATTAGGCTTTTGCTAGCTAAAATTTTTACCTAGAGTAGATAAAAATTTCATTGCTAAAAAGTAGCATTAGCATGTAAATTGACCATTTAGCCTTAAAATTGACTGAGAAATGTGACTACTACTTGGGTGTGTATGGTAATATACTATTATAGAAATTCAGCCTATAATAAATTATTATGAAAAGAGAAAATTAAAACTAATATTATTCTTAAGATACACCCAAACAGAATCACCTTAGGATGGTTTTACCTGAAAGAAAATATTAAGACATGCATTCCTTGTCTTTGTATTATCCGACATTCATTAAGAAAAATGGCTTTCGAAAAAGTTTGTCCATAATTATCTATCAGCCATCTGCATAGTTGATTTCCTAAAAACATTCTATAGAGAAGTTCAAGTCATTGGTAGAAATAGTTTGCTAAAATTTTATAATATGAAAGTATTCATTAATCCATAATTTACATTCTTACTTCACCCATTTCTAAAGTTCTGATACAATGCTTATGTTAACCTTTTCAAGCTTCAGTTAAGGCTTGAAATAATATTGGTTTCAAAATTATATTACCTAAAAAAGTAACCTTATGTTGATTTTAGTGATGGGTAAAAATAAGCAATTACATGTTTCATCACATTTGTATTGAAAATATGGTTCTTCCTAGAAACAATGTTGATTACATTTAACATGTCAGTACGATTTACATAAAATCGCATACATTTGAGCAATAATTAAGAGAATTCAGATTGGTCATACCCTATTTAACATGAGGTCAAACTTACATGAGTGACAAAATGACCAACTTAGATTGAATAAAATATTTGAAGTATAAGGAAAATGCGAGATTTAACAGTTATTGAAGAAACTAGGGAAACAAAAATGAAAATGTGTAAGAAATTAACTAGAATATTCCATTTGGCCTGCAGCAACTGCATTTACACATTACTTGTAACAACTTCACACTCAAGGTAACTCAAGAGTATAATAAAATTTAAAGTAAACCATTATTTTCAAGTCAACTAGCTGAAGAATTATCTTTCTCAAACAAAACCCAATACAACTTTTAAAGAGTGTCCCTGTTCATGGTATATTCAGAAGATAATTTACAGAATCTTTGTGTGTGTCACAAAAATAATTTTAAATGACAAATGGCAAGTGGAATGACTTGAATTTATTCCTAACATTAAAGGGTAGATGAGAGGTTTTGGAGCACAAGTTTCCGCATCAACTTGTGTTAATTTTGTAATTTGCTTGGACAATGTCAACATATTCATTTTAGGAAAACGTTATTGTACATTTACAGTAAGAATAACAGAAAATACATAGTTTAAGACATTCCTCAGATGATTTCCTATTTACATCTGATCTTTGTTAGTATGCAATTTAAATTTGACTAAGAATTTAGTGTTTTTCATTGTCTAAAAGAAAATGAGCTTTAAGCTAGGATTTAAACCCCTGAAAAGTATTGGTAGATTTCAGTTCAAGAAGTATGGTTAGTTGTAAATTTAAAGGAATACAAAAGAATGCATGTACTCACTTAACCCTTTCATTGCTAGCAAATTTTGTGAAAATTAGTGATTTACACAATGATGTGAGCCTAGTAAAAATTTTTCTTGAGGTATGCCACAATGAAGATAAAGTAAGAGAGTGCTGGTGCCAGTAACTAAAACTCATATCCTAAATGACTGGAGCCTGAAATCAGAGGCAGAATCAGGAATTAGTGATTTTACCTCTGCTACCACAGGTTGATGGCAACCAGCACTGAAAGGGTTAACAAACTGATGGTCTGATGGTGAAACTTATAAGCCTATACCAATCATCAGTTCCCTAAACTTTCATAAAGGTCTACTCCCCCACTCTTGTTTACATTAATCATCAACAATATCCTCTACATCACATTCAATAATCTCATGTTCTAAGTTTAGTACTAATCTCATTAACATTTGAAGCTTATATTCACCAAGTGTAAACTTCATAATTGAAAATGTCAAAGACTTTTACTCAACATTGTCAAACTATTTGTTAAAAAAAGGAAAAAAAAAACCTGCTCTCTCACGATACATCTTTCTACACATTGAATTTATCTTAACAGCATGGTTACTCATAAGTGCAATCATCTCTGTGATTCTTCAATTGTATCATATTAATATTTTTTCTTTAAAAATACCTCATATTGATTGCTAGATTTTTTCTGATATGAAATTACCTCTAGACACAAGAAGTCTTTAAGTGTAGGAGATCATTCTATTTAATTCTTCATCTTTCCACATTAATGGGGTGCTTAAATATCTTACACAGTTTAAAAAAGACAAAGCACTGTTGCAATGCAAGATTTGACACACAAAAAACAAAAACCATCATCTTAAAAAACATTAATTCAACAAAGAACAGTTTTCAAAATGGATGTTCATCAAATAAAATGAAAATAACGAAAGTTTGTTAAACATTTCTTATATTACATTTACAAGTGAAACACAAATGGGAATATATATATATGTACACATATATTTATTATATACATAGATATATATATATATTCCCATAATACCCAATACCAGTATAAATTAAGTACAATATATAAAAATTCTGTATTTTTTGGTAAAAGATATTCCCAGCATTCACTCCAGTAAATCACAAAGATACTCCCAGTTACTCTCCACAGTAATACCTGCCAGAGTCCCAAGATGGCTGATGAAATTCTTCTAAATCAATATACCAAAGGACGTCTGATCACACAGAGAAGATCATGTCCACAAGCATATCTTGTATCTCTTCTCCAACATGCTCACAAACTTAACTATCAGAATGCTTCATGCTGCAAAGTCAGACTTTGAAAAAGAACAAAATTCAAACACGATGAACATTTCCATCATACACAATCTTTCATAGCCTTCAAGATGTTTTAAAACTAGTTCCTTGAGGCAAAATTTTTGTGGGATTTGGAAATATCAAAAGGGGGTCATTTGTCTAAAATTGTTAATTTTTTTTAAACTAACACATGCAGTTTTAGTATCAAAATTCAAAAATTTATAGAGAAGAACTTTATATAAGTACTTAAATCTGTGCTTATAGAGCCAATAAATTTTGGAATCAGGAAGTCATATGGGTGGAAGACAACTTTTTGGCAAAAATAACATCAGGAATAGAAACATTCAAGTATACCTAATACTTCAATAAAATTGAGGTCCAACATTATACTTGTGACAACAGCATGCTACTCACATTATTAATACTTTTATCATTACCATAAAAAATAACTTGTGATTGCAACAGTCAAGGGTCTAAAAGGAAACTTGACAAAGTCGGAATAAGAGAACAATAAAACTCAAGTGAACATTAACTTTCTTTAAACAAATGGTCATGGATTGAGATTTACATCAATTTTTGGCAGGTATGGTATAGTTTACAGCCTAAATTTATTTATTTACAGTTCCAATTTTTAAAAATTAAAGAGCAAACCGTAAATGAACACAAAATGGTAAAAATACTTAAGCACCAGAACAATTCTAGTCGGCACCTACACAGAAATAAAATAGATCAAAGTGGCTCGCTGGAATTTTATCTGAGAATGTATTTCAAAAAAAAAAATAATTACTGTAATTATTTACAAGGGTAAAACTTTCAATGAATGTCGTATAAAAACATATGGCATAGCTCTACAATTCAACCATGGGCTAAATAAAGGCAACAGTACTTCCTGAAATCTTTCTAACTTTCATTATGAATTCTTTCTCTAATTCCCAGAAAAAATTACAAGGCTTTTATACAACACCAGCGAGTGTTAGCACATAACTGAGTCCAAATTGCTGAACCAACCTACATAGTGACATTTCATACCTTTATAAAAACCATCTTGGGAAGGCTGGATTAAATTTAAGGAACGCAATCATCAATCCACAGGAGTAAAGGGATACATGATGTCACTTTTTCTCATCTATTAGGGAGATTTGAGGAAGAAGATATAGCAATGTTATCACTCCATCGCAGTTCACTCTCAATGAGACCAAGGGCATGGTCAGCTGTTTTTCAGGCTTTGTGATTACTCTATACTTAAAAATTATTCACAAACTGTTAATACAGTCAGCTTTCCTTTGTTTTACCTAAGTAAATATATCTGCATGTGTAATTATGTATACTGATACATATACATCAACACATGTATGCTTACACAAAAGTACATACACACACTCACACGAATAATGCTCCTTTGGTTTAAACATTAATATCTCACTTACCCACATATACTCCATTACAGGCACTGGTAAAAACATCTCCAAGAAAAATGACTTTTTCAAAAACAAATGCCCAATGTTTCTTCCCTTCCCCATTTTCACCTACTGTAACACATTCACATATATATTTACATTGTTCACTCATCCACAATTTGAGGATTTGTCTGATTCACATACAACTAAGGAGCTCAGTTACCTCAAGTAAATGAGGTAACAAAAAAAACAACTCAATGCACACAAAAGTAATTTTTACACCATACTGCCATTTTTAAGGCTTTCCAAGAACCATAAGTCCTGAGGCATATTTACTTAACTGTATTATACATCAAAATCCCTTTTACAAGCCAATGTGTTTGAAGTTTTTGCCAACAAGCTGTATTTATTTTTATAATAATGTTTATCAATGGTTCTTTGGGTCAACAAAGGTTAAAAGTGCTACAATGCCACTCTCTGAACCCTAACTAATTGCCTGCACACCTCAAACTGATATCTCGTAGTTCACATCATACACACTTCCTCTATCGGTAACATCCCCAGCTTGTGGGGGTGTTGCTGCTAGACGATGTTCTGCTCTAGGAGTTCCACTAGGTGACCTAGAAACCCCCCCACACCTAACCCCTTCCCTTGTTGCCATCTCCATGGAGTCTGACATCTCCAGTGCACGCACGAATGACATGGGACGACGAGAACCAGGGCTTGGCCTCCTATGACTATTATCCATCACCCCTGCAGGTGATGAAGATGTTGGGGTAGTTGGAGTCACAGCAGCAGCCCCATATGTCTTACGTTTGATCTGAGGGGACTGAGAGGTCATTCCATAGGGCATGCGACCCTGCTGATTGGGGGGTGTTGGAGGGCGCTGGGTATGGTGACTGGTCCTGCCCTGTTGCACCATCTGCTGGTGGGGAAAACCTTGGGTGGGACTTGTTGGGTTAGAACGGTGGAAGTCCTGAGAGGGAACCACTGTCCCTCGATTACGGTGCTCAAGACCACTCCGAGGCATAGATTGAGATGGAACATGTGGCGCTGGCTGATGATGGAGAAGATGATGATGGTGATGCGAAGAGGGGGGATAGGCTCCTGGAGAAGTATCCTTCCAAAGGTAAACACCTCTTTGCGGAGATCCTGCCAATTCCCGGATATTGTCAACTGTATTGTTGGCAGTCCGAGAGTAACCAGCAAATGGAGTGACTTCAGATCCATTGCTACCCTCACTACCACTACCTCTGCCTCCTTGACGAACCAACTCCCCTTCTGACATGAAGCGCCGCTGGGGGCTCATGTTTCTGGGAGGAAGACCTGTTGGGGCAGGTCCTGAGGGAACGAGGCTGACACTCTCGTAATTGCCTAGATTGGACCGATGGTGAAGATGTTGATGATGGTGAGCAACTGACTGTGGCTGTTGGAAGTCATAATAAGGGGGAGGGCCCCCTCTTGGATCACCGACCACCCCAATAAAATCTGGACGCCTAGGTTGGGTTGGTGTTCCTGGATTTGACCTTGTGAGGGAACAGGAAGAACATGAAGGTCTATGATTGGGGAAGTCTGGCAACCAAAAGTGATGATTAAGTTTCCAAATTTTGTAAATAGAAAGGTCTGATATGATTATATAAAGAAGTTCAGCTTGTTGATGACAAGATGTTTCTGTTAATGGGTAGCATAAGAAAGAATAAGATTTACAGAACTGATAGTCCCAAAAGTCCAAGAATAAATGCAGTATTCCCTTGGATGTGTAAATCAGTTGATTGCAGAAAGCCTAGAATTTTTGATCATCTTAAATTTTGCACACATGATGAAAAAAAAAAATTTAATCAGCTACATGTTTAATGTTAGGTAACAATTCTCATTTTCATTCCTTTAAACAACTGAAGAATCTCATTTCAAAAATCTTTTACTTTTTGTAAATCAATTTTAAACATTTGAATTACATTTTTCATTACATATTTTTGATTCAATGCATTAACTACACTAATTTTGCATCAAAGAGTAGGCTAGGGAACTAAGGTTCGTTTTTCTGGCAGAGTTTAATTTGTAAGATTTTAAACCATGCTCATTCATATCTAAATATTAAAACAGTTACGAAATAAAATTTTAATATGACAGCACTTAAATTCATTTTGTGCCTATCAGCCACATTTCAGCTGTAAGTTGTTTTGTTGAGGTTGCTCATGCAATACATAGCTTCCACTACAGCAATAGCAGAGAAGGATTTTCAGTTTTCACCTATACTTACATGGAGCAGGAGTTTACAGAACTGGCAGCACTACATTTTATGTGGTAACAGATATGAATTGAGAGACTGCCTTAGAAAATAATATTCTTATATAATCTAATTCACTACTGGATATATTATTTTAGCCATAAAGAAATAATATAATTTACAGCATTAAAAAACCATAATTACTACTTAAACCAAAGTAAGCTAACAACTGCTATTTTTCTCAAAATGTCAACCAGGATTGAACATATTGTTAAACTTCAACAATCATTTTTATGTTTCACACAAAATGTTTTCTATACACACCTCAGGTGCAGAAATGAAAATTTAAAAGATGATAAAGGAAGGTAAAAGGATTTAGTTCATCTAATATCTGGATTATGTATAACTAAAGGGTTCATAGGTCATAAACTAAAATCAGGAAATGCATCAAAATGTATAAGACATATTACAAGAGCTAATAATTAACTTGGGCAGATTTAGGACAAGGGGGCCTATCACCACACTAAGTATTTTGGATCTAATGATTAAAAAAACCATATACATATATGGTATACATATATACATATATGTATACATATACATATATATGTAATAGGTGTTCATGAACAGTCTGAAATGAACATGACTATTCAATAACGGAAGTGAGTTTACCTTTGTGGAGAGCTTTCGTGAGCCTTACAGGGTAGTGTGATGTGGTACTATTTTCTCTTCCGTAGACTCCTCTTCCCCGTCCTTTGCCACTTAACAGGATTTAAGAAGTGTGCCTAAGGCCTAGGGTTCACCGCTCATGGGGAGTGGGTGAGATCACCTTGGGGGGGAGGGAGGGTGGGGGAAGGGATCCGTCCATGTGCCTAATGTCATACCGCCTCCCTCTCGTAACTTTGCTCTCAGCTCTCTTGTTTCACAGAGGGGAAAGAAGTTTGCAGAAAAAGATTTCCATCAGACCAAAAGAAAAATTGACAGGGCCTCAGAATTTTTTTAAAAAATATATGCCGAGACCGAAATGTAGAACCCCTCCCTCCCACCTTCCGCCTCCACCCTCATGCACTGCGCATCGATTGGCCATCTGCTATCACCAATTGTCGAGATAAACAATATGTTTTTCTGCACCTCACAGAGCGAAAACAAAGCCATCCATTCAAGATATTTTGCTCTCTTGCCATACAATCTCTCTTTTTTTCTCAATCCTCTTATACTTTTCTCATATGGAAAGCGATTGCAATTTTCAAAATTATAAAGAAACGAGCCAATCACAGCATGTGAAAGTGACTCACTTCATGATCAGGTATTATAGAAAGCAGATTGAAACTTGGCAGTTCCATGCACCACACAGAGAGAAGGAGGGGAAGAAAGTAAAGTTACCTCACAACTGTGCTCATGCTTGGTGAGAATATGTGAACACTGAACACACAAACATTTTTGTAAACTCCTGCTCCTAGTGAGTACTTTTAGAGCTCAGCTTAATCGGTCGACACCTAGAAAAGATGGATAAGTCACAGCACAGTGGGGGAAAACACAAGTTAAAGAGTGACAAAGCACTATACCAAAAACCCTAATCATGTATCCCATTTTTCTTTTGCAGAAATCCATAAAGAATTGCATGCAATTCTGTGAGTGTAAAGAGGGATGGATAGTAATGATGTGCATATGCTAACAAAAGGTCATGGGGTCCTAAAATCCATTGTTATAAAAAAAATTGACAGAGAAAGCAAACTTCACCAAATTACTGTAATTTTCCAAAGAAAATATGAACTATTAAAATGCAAAAAAATCAATTGATTAATTCACTTCCAGTGGCTATCATAACATAAACTTTGAGTAACTATTTAAACCACTTGTTGAGTGGAAAAAATGTTGTAAAACTACAGTGGTAAGTATCAACAAACACATGGCATGGTTTTGAAGAAATCCTGAGACTAAAATTTTATGGGCAATTTTGATTAATTTTATCAGACAGGGAAGATGAGAAGTTTAGAAGAAAAAAAACTTTAAAATTTTATATATAATTCCCAGAATTACATTTAATTTGACATAATTTACACACAAAATAATGTAAAAATACATGTTCATTAATTGCCACAGAAGAGTTTCCAAATGATCTAAGATAATGAGAAAACTGACTTCTTAAAAATTAAGTAAACACTATCCCTGATGAGAAGGAATGCTTCAATGACACTTGAAAAGCAATGAATATCCACTAGGAAAGAAGATTCCAATCAGCAAAAACGTGCATATTTCATTCAGAAAATTACAGTAAAATGTTAATAGGTAATGCACTATGAAAAGTGCAGTGTACATGTATCTACAACATCTCTAATGAAGTCTGTTTAAGAGATCAATGAAGCCACTTCCAGTTATTCAGTAGTGCAAGCAACAAGCACTATGGCAAATTTCATCTCTGCATTCCCTAACTTAATATTGAGAGCATGCAATGGCCTCCCCAAGATATCATCCCATCCATCTAAAATACAATAAATAATGACTGTCATATGTGAGATTTGCTCTTACTGCTCCTAAAACCAAATTACAGATGCTAAACACAGAGTAGATATTCTATATTAATTAATCCTTCCAAAGGTAAACACCTCTTTGCGGAGATCCTGCCAAAAATACCTCATATTGATTGCTAGATTTTTTCTGATATGAAATTACCTCTAGACACAAGAAGTCTTTAAGTGTAGGAGATCATTCTATTTAATTNATATGGAGAATGGATAAGAAAATACATTTTTTTTTCTACATTGCTCATAGATAACATTGCCTTAAGAAATTATAGATACAAACTAAGCTACAGTTAAAGCCATGAAAATTGTTTCTAAGAGATAATTGGTGGTGAATAAGGAAATTATGATCCTTGATCAATACTCATACACAATTGCACTGATATTTAAGTAACAATCTGAAGTTAACATGCAACAAAGCTGGAAGAATAATTTTCTAATGTTTTATTTTGGTAAGATAAATAATACATTTTCATTGATACAATGCACCAAAAAGGAGGAATAAACAAATGTTTCTACAAAACAAAATTGAATAGCTTTCAGTTCAAATCCATGGAAAATAATAGATAACTACTTTCATTGATGGACATATTCATATAGAAAAATCAATATTAATATGAAATGAAATCAACCAGATAAAATGACAATGAAAGATATGGAATCAAAAAGGAACAAGAGAATGAGGAACTCTAAATAAAGCGAATATATCATTTCACTCCAGATTGTGAAGCTTTACTTAAGGACAAGTGTTTAAGAATGATGTAAATAGGGATGGCAAAGCTATAATACCTTTACCAAAAGTGGCACATCTTATGATTGGAAGCTGTCTGCCTAACCCCAGAGCTGAATTAAAAAAATCTAATTTGATAGGATATGAAAATAAAAACTATGGAACTGTAAAGCTATCTTAAATTGCCTTCTACATTATGATTTAAGGGAAGTCATAACAAATTTGATTAATTTTATGGCAATGGCAAAGCAATTCCAATTGTTTCACAGAAGCGAGTAATATTTATCCCATATTTTTATTAAATAATTTCTTAAGTTCCTAAAATAATTTATTTATTGACATATTTAAAAAATGATTTATGCATAACTGTTAAATGTAATCATAATACCATACTTTATATTGGGGCTAAGGGTAAGATCATAAGGAGCATCTCTATTAAAAAGTGAATTTATTGGCATAACGACTAAGAGAGTTTGGTGATTCTTGATGTAAATATTTCACAGAAGTAATATCTTTCAAAAAAATATAAATTGTTAGAATAAAGATTAATGGATGGTTTTTGTTTATTGATTATGAGGGAGTGACAATTGCTCATTTTCTCCTTCCTCCAAGTATTGTATAGGTGAAAACTGGTCAGCCTATCAATATGAATGAGTATGATGCTGGAAATAAAACATTTCAAATTCCTCTAAATTCAGTGTCAAAGTATCTTGGATTAAATGACAAAAATATTCAGAATCATGACTAAGAATGGTTTGACCTCCATAAATAAAAATCAACCTCTCGTTTTCCTTTTGAGTAAATGCTAAATTAAGAATCATAATTATGTGAAAAGTGAAGAGACCCAAGCTGTTAAATTTGAGTTAAAGTGAAAACAAGAGTTTTAGTCAGATTAGGATTAAACAAAGTCCAATGTAATTCACTCTCACTGGACTTATGATAAAATACTCATTACAAAATACATTCCACCTTTTCCTATCAAATGAACATTTGATGTAATATCTCAAAAGCGATAATAAAGGCTAAAAGTAAGCTTGTCTTATTTTATAAGAAAGGAAAAAAGATTAATAAAGCACACAACAGATGGCAATGAGGCAGTGACCGACCTTCTCACTGGGCTGGACATGGCCAGTGGGGTAGGCACACCGATGGCCTTGATGCGCTGTGTCATGGTAGGGCTTGGCCCAGGTCCTACACGACCTCCTCCACCACCAGGGCCTATGGCGCCAGGGGGAGAGCGCTGCCTCTCGGGTGAGAGGGGATCAGGAGTGTGGCCACGAGACTGAGGGGATGACACGTCCACCACCCTGTGTGCCCACACAAATCAAGTGACGAAAACAAGCACAGAAAAAGCCAGAGGAGTGGTGGAGAAGGAGATGAAAGGTATGAACAAGTGATCACTATCACTTCAAAGATATACAATATAATATACGGTAAAAAGCGTGCTACAACATTTACTTCCCAAACATGATGATTAATAGACATCACTTCTTTAAAGATGCTGACAAGAAGGATATTTTAGCTCATCACAAAAACGTTTTGCAGTATACTATTCCATATATAAACTCTACTGTATTTCCTTTCAAATATTTACTTTCAAAGACAGGAACTATTAATAAAGAATGTAGAAAGTCAAAATGTGAGCTATTCCTAAAATATGGAGACAACTAACGTAAAAATGAAGAAGATCATTCCAACAGCACCAATTATTCTGATGGCTACAAGTATGTCAACTTGTAAAATTTTATGTGCTTAATAAACAAACAACAGATAAAAGCTCACATAAAATTTCTGAAGGGTTGCAAGAACGAAAGGAATGACTTAAGGTGCAACAGAAATTTTTGAAACAAATCCAACCAGTAACATGAGTGTGAAATAAAGCACATGGCAGGGAGAGGTGGGTCTTTGAAGGAGAGGTAGGATGAGTCAATCCTCGTCATGGAGAAGTGGAGAACTGAAAAGTAATGTTGGTTGGATGCATGCATGAGGATAAATAATATTTTCTAGTGATTACTTACGAATTATTAAAGAATAGGCAAAAAATTAGAATTTCATTTCACACTGAAATAAAAATGGGATAAAATCAAAAAGATAAGGATGATTTCCACATTCAGTACAATTATGTACATGTATGTTTGTTTATATCGTATGAAGGCTATGTGAGGATTTAACATGCTATTATTACAAGTGCTAAGATGAAAGATTTGCTAATAAACTTGTTTTGATGGAGTTGCTGAATGATCAGACATGCTCAAGATTTGGCAAAAATAAACAATCTTTAACTTAGAATTTTTTCTTTCTTTAACTTGCTTTTCATTGTTTTGATATTCAAGAATAAAGAGTACCAGCATTTGCTATTTACTTGTCAGTAGAAAATGAAGGATGAATATGGAGAATGGATAAGAAAATACATTTTTTTTCTACATTGCTCATAGATAACATTGCCTTAAGAAATTATAGATACAAACTAAGCTACAGTTAAAGCCATGAAAATTGTTTCTAAGAGATAATTGGTGGTGAATAAGGAAATTATGATCCTTGATCAATACTCATACACAATTGCACTGATATTTAAGTAACAATCTGAAGTTAACATGCAACAAAGCTGGAAGAATAATTTTCTAATGTTTTATTTTGGTAAGATAAATAATACATTTTCATTGATACAATGCACCAAAAAGGAGGAATAAACAAATGTTTCTACAAAACAAAATTGAATAGCTTTCAGTTCAAATCAAAATACTTCAATTAATTTATATAACTGTAATAGTTGAGAATCAAATATAGTATGCTTGCAAAATCTTCAGCTTTAACTTTTCTAACTGGAATCAAATATGACATAAAAGTAAGATTGGATTTTAAAAAAGATTGGAAATTTAAGAAGAAAGATTTTAATTGCATTCCTGACTCTTATCCTCACAACCCTACAAGTTTTACAATGAATGCTTATTCCAGAGATAAATAAGCTGAATAAAATAAAGGAAGAAATGAAATTTTCTAAGATTAATACACCAAGAGACCAGTTTCATGAAATGAATATCATTAACAAGTATGAAAAAAGATAAATAACTTATAATTATAAAGAGGATGAATGGTAAAGGGAAAATGAAATGATGGAAATAGACGAATAATATGCTTGCATCATACATTATGTATAGCTGCTTCTCCAGATATATGTATACCTAGGATACAAAGTCAGAACCTAAACTACAGGCATTATTGACTAAGCATTTTTGTTATACAGGACCAATGAAAATGAAATATAGATCCTAGAAAGCCCTAAGAATCTGCTTTTTCTCATAAGAATACATTGCACAGATTTTTGGCAACATTTTTGAGGTAATTCCCATTAAGATAGAAAATTGAAAATCAAGATTAAATTAGAGGACTTGGTTTTCTAACATGTACTATAAAATGAACCTGGGTTCAATGCTAGGACAGTACAAAATTCTCCCAGTACAAAATTCTATAAGAAATAAATTGTGAAAAAATTCATGCATTTAAAATCTCTAATCAGAGAAAAGGGAGAATCCATTATTGGGATATCCATAGCAAAGGTGCTTCTCTAACTTCAATGATATCTCTTACATTGAAAAGAAATCTTTGGGAATCCAGAATGGTTAAATTAATCTACAAGGAATAGATATCCCATTTGAGGTAGGCTTAATTATTGAATAATTTTTAATGTAGTCTTCGGTTCCCTTAATACATCCTTTAGATTTTTTCAAGGGTTCATAACCAAAGCATCAATTTTTGAATTAGGTATGGTAATAAGCATTCTCTGCCACACTGTGGCCCACTAAATAAAATTTTATTAGACCATATTGGGAAAAAATCTCCAGAGAATTTGTTGAAATATGTTGCATATGAGTTTGGAGTATGTAAGTAGCTTTATTATATACAATATTATATAAATTGTAATGACTAATTGTTTGATGCAGCACTGTAATTTATTGATACAAGTACTAGTGGTTACATTATAAATCAGTAGTAATGCAATGTTCCAGCAAATAAGGTTGCTCAAATTAGATACAGTAATTTATAAAACACAATACATCTTATTTTTATATTCCTCACATTTTTCTTTCTCTCCCCCCTATACTATTGATATACAGTAAAACCTCATTAACAGGTATTTGCTTAACACGAATTCCTCTATAACACGAACAAAAATTGCAGATCCTGGCACAGATACACATCGTCATATAGAGTTTGATTCATTTAACATGAAATTCGGTTAGTGCAAAATTCAAACAAAAATCTTGGTCCCGCAATAAGGACTGCTCACTTAAAGCAAACTCCACATTTCTGCTTCTGTGTTGTTTTAAATTTTTTCCACAAATTATTCATTAGGCATAGCTTAACAGGCATTGGAAAATGATTACGCATAGGTGATTTAAAAAAATATCCTATAACTAATAGTAGCATATCATACAGCTTTTGGCATTTTTTATCAGTCATATTTTGCGTGCTAGTCTTTGAAAAGCAGCAAGACACCATTTCATGGCAGATTACGAGCTATTACAAATAGAACATATTCCTACTAAACAACAATAAAAACCCAAATTCATCCTCAAATTATTCTCAAAACACTCCAGATATTCATTTTAATAGAAATTTGTTGATGATTCACACTGCTCTCATGTGAATCTTTTGAATTTTCAACTTTCCTCAATATAAATAGGAATAAGATTTTAGCACCACTCATCAGATTCCCTGCAGTGTGATTGAAAAAAACCCATCAGATGTGATACAATTTACTAGGAAATTACCATCATGTCCCTTGGGAAAGATTTCTTGTGAACAATGATAAGATATGCAAAATTGAAGTAAGAATCTGATGGAAGACTTCAGAGAGTTCACGACTGTTATTTAGGTTGGAAGTCTAGTCTCCTTTTACTGAATGAAGGGTCTGTTCATCAAAAACTGCACAGAAATTGGTATGTTTTGTATAAAAAAATGAGTTAACGAGTGCCAACAAGTCTCAATCTACAGATATAATATGAAATGGACTGCAGAGCTTGGAGTAAAACCCAGATTGCACATTTGTTTGATATTCTTAATTCTGTTTTGCCAAACCGCCTTTTAAATATGAAGGAAGATTAATGTCAAGGCACCTGTAGCAACCCGAGACTAACCTTTGGTCTCCCTCCCAATTTGGATGGGAGTGAGAAGCTTCAAGTGTGGGTGATAGGAAAATTCAAGAGCCCACACTGTTTTAAACACATTGACCGATCTAAGCTGCCCTGTGATTATTGTCACCCAAGAAGGCATGGATGAACAGAATCGCATTCTGGGAGTGGCTCTTGAAATTTCATCGCCGTATAAAAGTACAGAATCTGAAAGTGCTGCTTACCATGGATAATTGTGCAACACATAAATTTGGTGAATTGCAGCTCAGGCATATTAAAGTTTGCTTCAATTTGTTTGAGCCAATACAACAGAAATTTGCTCTTAGTGTGCTCAAGCACAGCCAGGTCGACCGCTTCCTGCAATTTCTTGTGTTGTTCCAATAGGATATCCTTCCACAATAAAATTGTTTCATTAAACCTTCATTATATAAAATAATGCATGCTGTGAATAAATGGAGTGCCGCTGGTGGCAAAGTGTAACAGAAGTCACAAAATCCAAAAAACCACCTTCAGAGGCGAGATAATATCTCGCCTCTGAAGATGCACTCTGGGAGTGCGAAATGCACGTTAGGCTCAACATTCCCATTTTTGGATTTTGTGACTTCTGTTAATGCATGCTGTGATGGTTTAATGAGTCAGTTTTGTTTTGGGAGAGAAGTAATGAGTAATGCCTGGACACATTGAGAAATAATTCAAGTAATTAAGGGTATAAGGAATAGGATAAATAGAATTCTATGCATTCTTTGGCTCTAGTGGTTACAGTAGACGTGCTGCTAGAAAATCCTGTCATGAGGAGGGAGTAGCAGCAGAATTTTTGCTTTATTAAAACTCAACAGCATCTTCAAACATTGGAGCACCAAGACATTTTTTCGTCAATTTTTGTTCATCTGAATACCTTTTTCTAAGCTTGCCAAGAGTGAATCATCTGTACTATATTCATTAATCGAAAATGTTTGAAATACAGAGCTGATCTGATATCTAATGATCGAAGTTGATCAATGTCGGTATTCGCACCATAATGAATTGTTTGCCTCCTTTGAATCTATCTATACATAACTTGCATCCTTAACTCCAGCAGCAAAATATTCTCTAAATTTTCAGTCCTAAAGCAAATTAAATAAAAAGATGATATAAATTTATATTTACTGTTTCTAACTTATTAAATGATATATTTAATTTTGAGTATGTGTATGAGAAATAGGCTAGACTAATGCAACTTTCATCGAAATTTTGTTAGCACAAATTTTTTTAACATGAACTCTCGATTTTGCAGTCCCTTTGGGTTCGTGTTAACAAGGCTTTACTTCATAATACTACTTACCTGAGCACACCAATCATTTGCTGCAACCAGCCATGTGGAGAGTGAATTGCAGAAAAAGTAAAACTACTTCTTTACTTCTTAACATAATTAAGTATTTTCATGATATGACATATATCTCTGAGGATTTTTTTCCAAAGATATTCATTTCACTCATCATGGTAAAACAGAGTAAAGGACTAACTGGGAATAAGAATGAAACAAAATAGCATACCTAGGTCTTGGGTGAGGTGAACCACGTCCATACTGTCCTCTGAGTTGAGGCCCACCCCCAATGCTACCCTTTCTTGGTGAATCCACTCCGTAGGATTGGTGAGAGGAATGCATGTCTCCTTCTCCTCCTCGAGCCGATGGCAGGAAGAAATTATTCTTTGAGCCATGGCGCTGCAAAGGGGGAGTGGGCTCACAGTCTTGGGACTGTGAGGCCGTTGGTTCCATATCTGTGTCATCTGAACCCTCATGTCCAGGAGAAAGCTACCAATGACAACATAGAAAAGATGGAGGGGGGAGAATAAGAGAGAAGGAATAAAGGTAAGGAGGGAGGCAAATGAAGATAGGAATGTGGAAAGTTAGTGTTACAAAAGAGCTACCTAAAGCATGCCATCAAAATAGTGCATGGTACAAGTTTCAAATGACAATAAAAGAGAATTGAAAGAATTAGCCATAAAGCTGATTTCAATAAATTATCATCAACGAAAGAATGCATGTGAAATGGAAATGACATAAAACTAACTAGAATATTAAATCACAAACATTCTGAGAGAATAGAATTACCTATGAAAGAAATATAACTATAGATTTTGATTCATTTAACATGAAATTCGGTTAGTGCAAAATTCAAACAAAAATCTTGGTCCCGCAATAAGGACTGCTCACTTAAAGCAAACTCCACATNTCAATTACCTCTTTTTTTACTGAGCCGAATGCAAAATTCATGCCTGAATCCAAAGAAAAGTATTTCCTTCTATCAGTTTCCTCTCAGGATAAGTAAACACACAAGCCATCTTTTAGAGTGAATCTCCCAGAATTCAAAAGAAATCATTTTGCTCAGACTAAGGAATTTAATCATCTAAATCAAGAGTGAAAAATCTACTGTTGTATTACTTTGAAAGGGATTGTAGTTCTCATCCTGCGCATTTTATCTCTGATTCTCCTTTATTCAAAAATTATCTATCACTGACTTTTATCAATAATCTAATACTATGAAAGTATTAATAAAAAAATCAGGACTAAAGAAAGTAAAAACTAAACAGCAATTACTTAATTTCAACTACTGACAATCAAACTTCTTTTTGAAAAACTTTAACAAGCAAATGACAACACTGGCTTTAAGAACTAAACAAAGTGATTATCTTACATTCTAATAAATAAACATGGGAAAGGAAGCTGATCATCAGCATTTGGAGTTGCAAAGCATAGGTTGATAAAGCCAAATAGTAAACGGGAAAAAATTTAGTACCACATGAGCAGAGATGAAACACTCAAAATAAAAAGTAGATGAAGATATGTATGAATATAATGGCAAAATAGATGAATGTGATAGCTGTAAAAGCAGAAGCTTTAACATACAATCACAACACATATACCACATAAGTCTTTCCCTGTCACATTCCCAATATACTGTATCTTCTTTTCACTATGAAGGGCAGAAATTGAACTAGTTATGACTAGTTAGTCAAAACATGTAAATCTACAAGAAAACATCAATAAAATACTCATGAATACCTAAGATTACTATGATAATTCACATCAAAATATGTTATGCTGTAATACTAAAAAAATAAATTTAAGGCAAAAATAGAATTCCCTACAAATTAAAAAAATTAATTAATCACTTTGATTACCTTTGTGATATACATAATAAATAATTTAGTAAACAAAATTCTAATAGACAATTGGTATCAAGTAAAAAGAAATTAGTACTTGCTTTAAGACAAATGTATGCATAGAACAGTCTTCTAAAAAGAAAAAGAAGAATGCTTTACTATGAGGAAGTTATAAGGATACAGCTAAAAATATCATAACACTGTTTCCTTTAACATCCTATGCACTACAAAATGAGAAAAAATATTTCATTTGAAGAAACAATCAGGGGAAGCTTATGATAGTATAAATTCCATGCATTGACTTAAAGCAAAAACAATTATTCAGTCTGTATTAATTAAAAGAGATGATAAATATTATGGTAAAATAAACATGCTGAGATGCAATTAAGGCTCAGGCTAGAAACACTATGGATAAACCTCCAATTAAAGCAGACACACTCAGCACTACACTTCCCTCTGCTTGTAAATGATGGGGATGAAGAAATCTTGATTCTGTTGAGTTATTAATTGAGGATAAAATTTTTAATGAGTAACATATGACATCCATCTTAGTGATCCAAAGAAAAACCAAATAGCACAAATACTTGAGGACATAAGAATCACTGGCTATGAGGTATACAATTATAAACAACAAGATTCACATTAATCTTTGGTAGCTATGTTCTAAGACTCTGATATTGAGTGAAGTAATGGAGGCAGCAACCAGTTTGGAAGGACAGGAACTCTGGTAGGAATATTGGGTTCCAGTAGGTCAAGGAAGGGTTTAAGGGTAATACAATACTGTCAGCAAAGGCTATAGACATATTTCCAAAAACTGATTAAAAAAATAATTAACAAAAGACAAAGACTAGAGGTAAATACATTACGTCTTTACTGTGTTGCTATGGAGCAAGTGAACTACCTTAACACATGCTCAATAAAATAAAAGAAATTAACTAAAGATAAAAGAATATTTTTACAAATAACAAATTCGAGCAGAAGGAAAAATATATAACGATATACTGGTACACTGCTTACTACATCTTTCAAATGACTTAAATGAAAATAATATGGCACAATGGTAGAGCAAGGGGAAGAATCTAAGCATTAAAGAAAATGGTTGGTCTGCAAATCGTGCTCCTGTAGAGAGCCCTAAGCACAAAATATAATTCAAATTGGGCAATTCGCCAAACAAACTCTACTTCAACCAATAGCAAAGAAAGTAGTCCCTGTATACCTAAATAACTGGCAGTGGCTGGTCCTCAATACCCATCACCAATGACAAAGAAGAGGCTGAGAGAGGTACCAGTAATTTTTATATTTTTGACTGCAGGCAGAACAGACATGAAGGCCTCACCGCAGGAAGCCATGCAAGTTTTCAACACGAAGTCTGCTGAAACAAGGGTTGGACAGAGAGGGGCAACAAGGGGGGAAGATTTGCTTTTGAAGGGGCATGCAATTACAAATGCTCTCATTTTTTTCAAATAAGATGGTTGCACCAGATGATATAGAGGCAAAGATACACTGGCCTGTACTCTATGACAAGGGGGGAGGTAATATGAAGAATCAATAGAGAGGGAGTACGCAAAGCAAGCAGGCAGATGCGCAAAATGAGGTTTGTTTTGGCCTGTACCTATTGACTTTAGAAGAGGCACAGATGAGGTGGATGAGGAGGCAATCGGTGTGTTGGCCTGGAGGGATGGGGTAGGGGAGGAAGTGCCTCCATTGTGTGACACCGACGCAAGCTTGACCCTTTTGGCATGGGACGCACCATGCCCGTTGTGTTCTCGAACTGCCGCTCAGGGGGAACATATCTCTTGGTGCCAATGTCCAACCTACGCACTTCTGGTCCCCCCCACCCACAATGCTTAGGAATACATCTTCCCCATCCTTCAACATCTGGATCAGTTCACAAGTAGTGGCATCGTGAGAGAGAGTTCAGTCTCCTCCCCGCTATCATCATCATCCACTTCCTGAAAGGTAAGGTTTCCTCCTCAGTTGCGCTAGGGAGGATGGGAGGATCATAACAGGGCATTCACCCACAAATTAGCCAGAAAAATGCATTTGCTGTTTTTGAAAACCTTATAGAACAGCATATTACTTTTTAATGCTTCTGGCTAGTCAAAACTTAAAAATTTCATTTTCTATTATGATTTGATCATTACTGTGAAAAAGAAAATAAGCAAAAATAATCAGATCATTGCTATCATTTTTGTAAACCCTGAACAAGTGAAATTTGATTTATAACAAAACAAAAGGAAAAAAATGATACTACAAAAGATAAGGTAATCTTCAGGATGGAAATACTTTTCATGGCAAATCAATTACCTCTTTTTTTACTGAGCCGAATGCAAAATTCATGCCTGAATCCAAAGAAAAGTATTTCCTTCTATCAGTTTCCTCTCAGGATAAGTAAACACACAAGCCATCTTTTAGAGTGAATCTCCCAGAATTCAAAAGAAATCATTTTGCTCAGACTAAGGAATTTAATCATCTAAATCAAGAGTGAAAAATCTACTGTTGTATTACTTTGAAAGGGATTGTAGTTCTCATCCTGCGCATTTTATCTCTGATTCTCCTTTATTCAAAAATTATCTATCACTGACTTTTATCAATAATCTAATACTATGAAAGTATTAATAAAAAAATCAGGACTAAAGAAAGTAAAAACTAAACAGCAATTACTTAATTTCAACTACTGACAATCAAACTTCTTTTTGAGTTTAAGAAACTGGGAGAATCATCAAAACTTAATTCCTTTCCAGAATGAGTTAGCTGTATACTGATATTCATGGGCAGTGAATGTGCTATTTTTAAGGCGAAAAAAAAAAAACATCTGTGGAATGAGGGTCCATTCATAATCATATCACTGCAAGGAGACATCAAAAAAACTTGCCAAAATCAAATTTTTTGTGTCTAGTACAGTATAATCATTGCCAGGTTGATCTTGCCAAGGACCATGTGCAGCAAAATTGAAAAAAATTCCATTGACCTTTGTAAATCAAACGTGTGGAAAACCAAATATTCCTCTTGGTATATAAATCCCAAATATCTGAAGCATACTTTTTGTGGTGGATGCTGAACCAGCTGAGGCACCTTGAAGGATGAAAACTATGAGCTACTCTGTGACTGAATAAGGTGAAGAAAGCAGTGAGTGAGGAAAAAGCAAGTGAAGCTGCAATTAGGCAAAATAAGGGTTAAGGCAACAGACAATCACTTACCCTGCTTTGCCAGGTATATTTTTTAAAAGGCTTGGGGTCTTTGTTTTGTGTATGAGGGGACTTTGCTATCGGTAGGATGAGGAAGGATAAAAGGTCAGGGGCTGCTCATCAGAGCTCTGCAGGGGAACATTGGGCAGCTGGGTTACATTCGGGAGATGGCTAGTGGTATGGGTCTCCTCCTCCTGAAAGGAGAAAATCAAGACACTTGATTCTTTGCCTCCAGTTCCTTCCTGGCCACTCCTGCTGTCCTATTACCTCTCAGTGTGACCACAGAAATAATTCCGAATAAGGGGTAAAAGAAATGGAAAGAGCCTATTAAATGTGAGTTAAAGTTATCGAGGTTTCAGAGATGATTTCATCATATTAGTGAAGCAATTTTGAAATCAACGTATAATTACAATTGACTGAAATTTGTTGGCATATTAAGAGAGTGCTGAATTTAAGTATTATGAAAAAATTAGACACAATATTATAAATATGAAAGTATTTGAGGCACTTTATATTAAGAGTAGTTATTTTCATGCCTTCAGAAAGCTAGGTTATTTCTGTCATTCATGAACTAAAAACTCTCAAGTATTTTTGAAATTATAATGTCTACCAGATGATAATCAAAATCTAATGATTATTTTTGCAAATTTTCCAAAAAAATTAGTTTCCAATTTTCTTTAGTGATTACAACAATCATAGCTCAGTTAAACTATAAAGATTATATTTCATACCTAAATCACAAGTAAAATATCTCAAATTAGCTGTAACCACCTTAATCTCGTACACACAGAAGATCATAGTTAAATACAACAATCTTTTTGTAGGTTATTTCCCTTTGGTAGAACTGTAGGTTATTTTCAATTGTTCAAAATGTAGCCTCCAAATAGAAGTTTATGATTAGCCTCTTTTACTCAAACTATAATCATTACTTTTCTTTTAATAATATAGGAACTTTGAATTGAAAAGGTCAAAAATAAGGAAATTTCTTTGGTTTTTAACTATATATTTATACAACTTAAAGTGTGCGAGTAAAGTCCTGGTTTTTCTTGGTTATGGGGAATCTATGAAAATGATTCAGCTGTGGAATTATATATGTGTCAGTCATCTTTTGAACCGTTTCTGGAAAGTATTTCCAAAATTAATTTCAAATTTCAAAGAGAAAAAATATCATAAAAACAACTTCATAGAAACCAACTCAACAAATTACAGGATATATTATTAGATTGCCTTACATTAATATTTTTCACGAAAGATGATTAGGTGAGCTTTATATTGAACTCATTCAAGCAATTGAAGTCAAAAAACATAAATCCTCTAAAAGAGGTTATGTAGACAGGCAATAAAATTAAGTTGACTCTGGAAAGAAAAATGAAGATACAATAAGAGCATGCCACCATACTATGTTGATCTTAGCACTTTAATTATAAAAAAAGTCATGCTTTCTACACAATAGATATTTTGATAAAGTCACCACTATTTGTGAAATGTTTCAGCAGTCCAAGACGAAGAGTAAAATTCAGGAGCAAAAAAGTGATAATCTAAAACAATTGTTAGCTTCAAAGTTGGCAATACTTAGAACCTAAGTGAAGCAACAAAGACTTCACTTTAAAAGAAGTCATGGGTAGGGATTCTTTGCTAGCGAAAGGCTGCATGTATGACAGGTGAAGACAATCAGGCATCACTTAAGCTACATGTAGCAAGTATTTAAACAGTACAATATTGGAAATATACCTAAAAAACCTTTCATTGTTAACTATTGAGGATGATTTATACTTTTTATCACTTTAAAAAAGAAAGAAGTCTATATCTGAATTTATTCAAAAAAGATGGGGACACTGAGAACAAGAAAAAGCCACACACTTTTAACCCTAGCTTAAAATGGTTACTAACGGACAGGTATGAGATAAAATGATTACTTATGATGATATTGGTAATGATAAATTGAGTTACTAAAGCTTAGCAAATTAGCTTAAACAGTGGTACTGGCCATGGTGGCAGAGTGATAAGCATACTAGGGCTCCAACCCCAAGGTTCTGGTTTGAGTTCTAGCAAGTCAGATTTTTTCTGGTTAGGGAATGGTTGTTTCAGTTACTAAATAATAATAATTATTAAAATGGATGTAATTGAGGTCTTCTTGTTTCCATTAATGATATTATTATTATTTTAAATGATATTTATAAAAGAAAAATCTTTGGCATAAAATGGATTAAAAAGAAAATTTATCACATTTTATAAGAGTATGAGGATATTTTTCTCTTCCAAATATGCATGATATCCTGATTAGTGCTATGTTGGTCAGAATTAAAGTAAGATTAAGCATGTCAAAAATTAAAATTCAAAATAACGTAAAAGAAGTCAGAACTTGTTATAAAAGGAATTTATATTGAAGTACGTAATGAGTGCATTCTTGACAGTGAATATGAAACATATTACAGTATTTTCTGGTAAATAACACGCATTTTAAAAATCTCATCACCATGATAATCAAAAATTTCTTCTGTGATAAATGCATTGATAACGTCCATTTCAAAATTGTTATTATGTTGACGAGAATGTTTTTTCACTACTGTAATATTTATGATAATTACTCTTGTATTTTAAATGGAATTATTTGATTACGTTAACATTTACAATATGTCGGTTTTAATAAAATTGCCCTAGTACTATGCGAGTATATACTCCGTGACTTCCGCAATATATGACGTGTGTTGTTTAGTCATTTGTTTCTGAGTTCAATATTCAAGATATTCCATGAAACGAGATTTTCCGTTGTATATCACACACTATTATTTTTATCATTTTTCTATATTTTTTGTATAGACAATACGTGGGTTATCTACCAGAAAATACGGTAAATACTCCTTTGCAAAACGTAATTCCTCTGTAATAAGTCTGAGATACATCTATATCTTTTTAGCAGATAACTAATAAAAATAATTCATTTTTTCAATTTAATTTATGATGCACTGGAGTATAAAATGGAGGAAGTGAGATCTCTGTTGAAAATGATGAAATAAAAAAAGTATGTACATTAAAAAGAAATTCTTCATATTATGTTTGACGAAAGTCTTCCAAGATGTGAAAGAATCCAAAACATAACCCAATCAAGATCTCAGAGATGTAGTTAGCTGCAAGCTGTAGCTTTCACAACTAATGCCCAGTAGTGTTGCCTCATAGGTTTCAAAATACTTGCTGTACTTTTTTTCTTGGACAAAATAATAGAGAAATCTTCAAATTCACTTTGAAAACACTCAATGCTAATCCACATCCAAAATATTTATAATGCTGAAAGGAATTACTATGCTCTTACATAAAAATGTAGCACAACTTTTTCAGGGAGAGAATGAATGTTAAGAGAGAAAAAATTTTATAGAATTACAAGAAAATTTAACAACCCATCATCATCAAAGATGTTGACAATTTTGGGTTGTGGAAAGGCTTCTTTTAGCATTTCGATTAGATTTCATTCTCAAAAAATTTGGAAACCAGGTGAAATCCAAAGACCAGGAGGCCTTATGGTGAGCACTTTCTGAGACTGAAAAGTAAACTCACAGATTTGCTTCAGCAAAAGGTCATGGAAGCATTTAATATGATTTAACTGACTGAAAACTCATAGCATATTCAGTCAATAGGCAATCATTTACTACTTAAAACTTGTGCTCCTGTGATGTAAGTTACAAACCTTTAATCTAGTTGTAAGAGGAAATTATGGCTTCATTGTGTTCAATGCTTGTATTACATGTATTTCTTACTGACAGCCATTAAATTTATAAAGATATCCTATTATTCAATAATAGTCAAGGTTACACTCAGAAAGTTTGCATGAAATATTTAGTGATTGCAGCAAGTAATGTCAGAGGGGACAGTGAAAACATCTACGTTAATAAAAAGCATTTGTATGCATGAAATATTTTTGAAAAATTCTCAAAATTTAAGAAATGAAATTGAAGTTAAATTTCATGCAGATACGTGCACATAACATCCACAGATTATGTGCTGAAATCCTTGTAAAAAATTTAAGATGTTTTGCTCATTTTACTCACAGCACATTGTTCCCCATAAGATAACTACAATTTCCAAACAATTTTTCATAATTGTGGGACAGTTGGATAGTTTTAAGATAACAGGCTTATAAATTAGAATCTATAGCTGTCATACTAGAAAATAGGAACACAGCTGTGTTAACACATTATAGTTATAAAAGCTCCATAAAGCCATAATTTGCAAGCAAACAAACTGTGCAGACATTCCAACCAGCAAGGGTTATGATTCTCTGTGACTGTGCTTTGTAAGGTTATCATTGCCCATATGTTTTGGCAACTAAACTACCATCTTCAGGGGAGAGTTCTCTTCACCTGAAAAGGCCAGCCAAGGAGGACCCTAACCCTAGCTGCGAGGAATTTCAATAAGTCTGCTTACTAGCAAATTATAGCTTTCTGGAACTTCTAAATCTCTGACAAATTGGAGATAACAGTAAATTAAATCAATCAATGACAGATATTTAATCTGAGGCTGAAAATGAAGAAAATGTTTTCTTTAGCTAAAGGAGAAGAAACTTCTGCTAAATTCAGCACCATCAAGCTATCCAGTGAAACAAAAAGCTGATATGAATATGCCAACAAAACCTCACACAATATTTCTGAATTGCAACATGCAATGTTTGTGCTATAGTATATTTTGCAAATGTTTGCATAACATTTGTTTTTGTTTACAACTTAGCATACAGAACTTGTTATAGTATAATTCAGAATAGCATGATCACTGAAAACCAGTTTCAACAATGCACAGGTTCTAAGAATTCCAAACCTTGGGAGAAATTAAAAATCAATGAATTTAATGATATGTTGGGAAGATAGATAGGATTGCCAACTATGGGGAAATTAACAAAAATTGCAACAAGTCTAAAGTAAAATGACTCACAACCATAAGGATTTCAACATGAAATATTATTAATCCTGCAGCAATACACCTAAAATAGGTAATTTTTTGTTTATAGGAAATTATGAGAGAAAAATTACGAAATCAAAAACAAGTTATTTTAGAGATCATTATTGTCTATTGAATGAAAAATTATACATTGAGAATTACTATGATAATATGCAAATTAATATAATGAAAAAAACTCAAAATTAAAAAAAAAATACTTTCAAGATCATACAATTGGAGGGAGAGATAACATGAGAAATTGGTTATCAGAATGAAGATTATAAAATTAGCTGGCAGTCCTGGGATATTTGAACCTGATTAAGGAAATGAGCAATTAATGTCAATGGTAGAAAAATCCAAGTCAATCGTCGTAGACTTTTACCATATATATTTGGTGTCATCAAGAGTTTTCCTCCCTACATGCAAAAGTAAACAATCAATTTCATGCAGAGACACACTGAGTACACAATGCTTTCAAGCAACTAACAGGCAAAAGTAATTGTTATCACAAATTTGAAAATACAGACAAAAATTTATCTGTGGTAAATATTAATTCACTGGCTTCATTATCCTAATTCATTCATCCATTAGTTTGTTAACTGAGGAAGTTGATTGTATTAAACATTGACCACATAATACTTTAACTCACATGAGGTTTCATTTATCCCTACCTAAAATTATTATAGCTTCATTATTTTTTTATCTAAAGATACAGCTTAAATATCATCTTTGATGATTTCATTACAAGGAATGATCGAAAAAAGCAGCACCAAAAACTTCTTAATTTAACAGGAAAGCAAGGTAAAGAGAAACCACTAATGATGAATCACAATGATTCTAAGATAGGAATAAGTAACTGCTGTTTCCTTAACAATGAAAAACATGAAAATTATGTACACCCACATAAAAAAGAATTACAGCTGCAGTCTCGCTTCTCATAGACATTCAATAGACAAATCAAAGCAAAATAATAATGCTCACATTATAAATTTCCATCCGATATTGTTATTTTATACCACTTCAATGTCTTCTTCAATTCATTAAATGATCAACAAAAATAATATCATACGAAATGCACCTAATCTTAGAGTAGTAAGATGACCCAATCGAACTACACATTACAACTAGAAGATATATAATTTTAGATAAAACCTAATAATACAACAAAAATAAATCACTTCTTCAATAGATCAAGATGAAATTATTATTAATGCATCCTTCATACCCAAGGAATAAATGGAAGTCTTATGAGATATGAGTCTTAAGTATCCTTCCATATAATGGGCAGAAGAGCATTTGTCCCAAAAGACGGTCTATAACTTGAGTCTGGGTTAGTCATAAGACTTTCACACTTCTATTTATTTCTTGGGTTTTCCTATGTGCTTGGAGCATCACATAAACTTTATCCTAAACCCCTTTCCATACATCCACTATTTTTTTTAAGCAGACAGAACTACATAATGTGCCATATAAACAATGCTATATATTAAGGGAGAAAAATTTCTGTTAGAAATTGACATGAAACACTGAATTACCTAGGGTATTAATGTAAGAAAATATAATGCATAAAGAATAACATTCAGCAGTTATCATAATTAATACAAAGTGTGTAATGGATGAATTATAAACTCATTAGTGTTTGAATAGAGGCATTTATATTGTTCTTCACAATCACCGCTAAATTCCCGTGAAATTCTGAAACTCAAAAACTATAAAAATTAGGAGTCAAGCATAAGAAAGCATGAATTTATTGGCATTCCAAAATAAGAATAATGTTTCTATTTCTATTCCATTTAATTTTTATTTCTTCCATCATTTATCACAGATAAACCTGAGATGCCTGTACTTTCAACTGATACCAAAAATAACATGAACAAACTACCTATATATTTTTAGATGAATTATAATAAATTTCCCAATTTCAATAAGAACCAGATTTCCCCA
>KZ308859.1:128619-177497 GCA_000376725.2 Ladona fulva | reverse complement strand
CAAAATATTCTCAAATTTTTCAGTCCTTAAGAAAATTAAATTTATAAGATATCAATTTATAAATAATGTTCATAACTTATTCATAGATGATATATTTAAATTTTTAGGCATGTGAATTAGTTTAAGAGACTCACAGTTTAAATCTATGCCTTTCTTGGATCAACGCTCTGTTTTAAATTGTTTTTATTTCACTAATAAGATTTCTAGTTTGGAACTCAAGGAGTCAGAGGTACTGGTTTCTTTTGATGTTTGCAGTCTCTTCCCCAGTGTCCCTATTGTTAAGACAATAGATGTTTTAAAACAGCACCTACTGGATTTTGGGTACAGTGATGAAGTGGTGGTTGAATTTATAATTTTAACTAGGCTTTGTATGACCCAGAATGTTTTTCAATTCAATAATAAGTTACATCAGCAGACTTTTGGTACAGCTATGGGTAGCCCTCTCTCACCGTTCTTTCCTTACATTTTTATGAACCATTTTGAAGATTCCTGTATTAGAACTTTTAATTATTTTCCTATTGTGTGGCACAGGTATGTGGATGACATTTTTACTGTTTTTGACTCCATCTGTTGCAGCATTGACTCATTCCTTGACAACCTGAACAGTGTGTTCCCGTCGATTAAGTTCACCTATGAGGTTGAACAGAATAACTCCTAGCCCTTTATGGATGTAATAGTTGTCAGGAGTTTCAATAAGCTGGAGTATGACATTTATAGAAAGCCAATTTCATCCAATAATTTTATTCATAACTTTTCCTTTCACCCCCAGTCACACAAACATGCAACCTTTCATCATCTAGTTCACAGATTGGTGAACCTACCTCTAAACAATACTGGTTTTAATAAAGAGCTTTGTTTTATTACTGACACAACAGCAGTTACGCTGTTACGTTAGTTACGTTACATTAGTCTGCTTTTACAACGACTTTAATCTTAAAAATTTACTGGGGTCCGCTGAGGACAAAATTCCTAAATTACACAAATCTGGCACTTATCAGATCACTTTTCCGGAATGTGATCATAAGTGTATTGGGCAAACTAGGAGGAAGATCATTACAAGGTTTAATCAACATTTATCACATTTCAAAGCTGGTAGATTTTCTAATTCCAGTGTTGCCAGGCATATGATGGAACATGCACACAACATTTCTGTAGCTGATTTAAAATTAATTTGCAGCATTAATTCTGGTTTTAACGCTTGGGAAAATTTTTATATTTACAAAAATCGTAATTACATAATGAACATGTTGGGGAAATGCTCTGTTGGGGAGCAAAATGTACATTGTGTTTCTCATTAGTATTTGCTGGCTTTAGAAGTTTTGGTGACTCTTGATATAAAATAGTTTAGGTAACATTGACAATTTTCGTCACGATGTCGCTAACATGAATTTTTTTAACACAAACTCTTGATTTTGCTGTCCCTCTGAGTTCAAGTTAACGAGGTTTTACTGTACTGAATTTTTTTACAGGGAAAAGGAAAGGTCTTAAACTCTGCACATAGAGGTGTAGGCCTTGAAACCCAAGTATAAACAGTTAAAAAACATGATTGGGAGCCAAACCCAGATCTTCCACTTTCTAGGCAGGTATTCTAACCAACTAAACTACCAGGCATGTCTCTTCCAAACTGTTAAGGGAATTATTCTGTAAGCAAGACTAGTGGTGCCCCACATTATTCCACCAACCTCAGCTATCACATCTATTTATCTAGCTATTTATCACATCTGTTTATCCTTGGAAATTCTTAAATCTTGCATTTAACTCTTGATGTGAAAAAATAGTTTTGTTTTTCAACAAAAATGTCATTTTCAACAAAATTAAGTACGAAGAGAATGAAAATAGTTGTACTTTTTCCACAATATATTTATTTATTAAAAACAAACAATAAAAAACTTGATGATGGCGATCATCCACCAAAACTAGTCGTGTGTTTTTATTGTTTGTTTTTAATAAATAAATATATTGTGGAGAAAGTACAACTATTCTCATTCTCTTCATGATGTATTTCCACAAAACATTGCCAGCAACTGTGAAAATTAAGTACATTTATCGAGATATGACAAAAATTCTATGATATTTTCTATAGCTTCCATAAGATGAACTAAAATAGTTAGGTAATATTTCATTTTCCTATACTTTGGAGTAACTAATAACTTTAAAAAAATACATGCCATTCCCTAAAATACCTCTAAAAACTCATACATTAAACAAATGTTAAGAAAAATATTGCTCATAAAATGTAAATATTTAAAGAGATAATAGCCAAAGATTTTTAAATACCACAATCTTTAACCAATGACAACATGATTAAGACTACCCTCGGAGATAACGAAACATATTAAGCGATATTGGTGAAACATTATGATAATTGATTAAAGATTATGTAACAAAGTCCACAATATAGAAACACACATGTGACCAGTTTCAATGTAATAACTCTCAGTATAATAACCTCATCATCTGGCTAGATGATGAGGTTATTACACTCAGAGATTTCTCAAACCAGGCTTGAATATCCTTCACAGCAGGGACCAAAATATACTAAAAGCAGTATTAAAATTATTATTACAATCCAGCTACCAATCCCTAACAGTTACAAAGATTATTTTTTAATTCAGCAGCAAGGATGAAAAACAAGAAGTCACAAAATTTCTATGGTATTTCTTGCCATTGAATGATTCTAATTCCAATTCTATAGTGAAAACTGAACAACAGTATGAGTGTCTGGATCTTTCTTGTACTCCTTGTATTGGAAAGTATCACATTAATGTCAGAGCTAAATTGTAAAACTCAAGTACTGTTCCTAAATACTAACTAGTAAATACCTATTTTTTACAATAACACAGACAACAACCAATTAACAACTTCATGGCTTATGTAATACATAGAAATAATGATTCATGTACGATATTTAAAGCTGATTAAAACGTATTACTCATAGCATTTCATTAGAAAGTACATAATGTCCATTAAGATGGAATACAAATTTCTTTACCTTTTGGTATGACCCCAGGGTCCATGAATGTGGCTAGGCTGAAGTTTGCCAGCACAAATAATGTGATAACTCCTTGGTATGCAGGAATCCATGGATATGTGTATAGAAACGACCTACACCTGCAAAACAGGAATAAAATTCATGGTGTAACTGATAGAAGAAAACAAACTCAAATCCAAAATTGTTAAGAATTAGAATTAAATCAAAGATGGTTAAGTATTCAGATGTCAACTTTTCTGAACATTCAGTTAATGTATACATTTTCTCTTTATAGATTCAATGGCACTACCTTAACTGCATATCACTGATGAAACATGGTATTTCATAGGCAGCCCAAGATGCAGATATTCAGAAGTCACTTCCAATATCAACAATCTCTTAATTTCAACCAAACAAATAAGAAAAAATGATGAAATGTTAAATTATCAGAAAAATTTATACGTGTATAATCTCACCATATTATTCATAATTTGCCTGAATCAAAATTTATCATTAATTATCCATGAAATTAGAAATATTTTCGGAATAAAGGTTTGTAGAAAAATTTTATCTCCCCACTTAATCATTCACTTCAAAATATCATAAATTCAATAAATACTGATAAATACTGTTATTTTTATTAGAATAGAGAGAATTGGAAAGCGCTTGGGGAGGCCTACATCCAACGTCGGATTGAAAATGGCTGATGACGATGATTGTTATTAGAATTACAGGATGAAATGAAAAAACATTTCAAAGAGGTATAACATCAGTAAACATGATGGCACATAATAGAATCTAATTTGATCAACTCCGTGGTAGGCCTCCATTCAAAAGAATAACAAAAATGAACACTTATTGCTTTACCATAACGTTTATACATAAAAAGTGAGGTAATAATGGTAAAATACGGTAAAATTAGTGGTAAAATGTGAAATTAAATACCGTGGTTAAGGTATGTGTCCTTATTTTGTTACTCTTTATAATGGCACATAGTGCTTGATTCTACTACTTAGAAGAAGAAGTTCAACTACCTATTGAATTTCAAACACAATCGCAATTTAAGAAACATTTCGCGACGAGTTATGAACAAGAAACACGATTCTTTCACAATTTAGCATTTCACACTCAAAAAAAGAAAGAGACGTGAAGCATTTCGCAATTATTCTCTCTTTCTAACGAATCGTAAACGAAGCCGACGGAAAAAGAACATCGCCCCAAAACACGGAATTCAATTATAAACATTCTGCGAGGAAAAAAATATATTTGTTACCGTCACGGTGGGACCTCGAAACTCGCGAGTGAAAATTCGGGGCAAAATAATGGCGAATAACACGAAAACCCCTTGCTTATAATACACGTTGACCCTATTAAAAGGTCAAATTCCCCGCTATACGGTCGCTACGTCGCGTGTTTGCAAGGAAAATTCGCCATTGATTATCAACAGGCGATCCGATTACGCTCTTTATGGAACAAATAGAACGCTCTTTTCGCTGGAAGAGGATATTTTTCTAGTCTGAGTGGAACGGTGGTTCCCAGTAGTCCATTCTTCAGCGATAAACAGAGAAATTATAAAGAACTGGTTGTTAGATACTAATTGTAAGAATGATCATACACTGAAATTATTATTTTCGGCATACTCGCTCAGAGGATTAGTCAAATTTACAAGCTTCGTGATTATAAGCACTAGGTCGATGACTCTCACATTTAGACCGTGGCTGAAATGCTTCTTTTTTCTGGTTAGGACGATTTTCAAGAAGCAAAAAACTTAACCCAACAGCATTATCTGTATGTACAAAGGGATAACTTAGATGAAGTCTCTGGGAAAATAATTTATAACAAAATTAGAACTTCATAGATGTTTGACTGACTTCAACAATATTTAACTTGAAGCATGATAAGCATGGTAAATAACCGTGCAAATCCTATACAAACAGATTTATTAGCGACCGGTTTCGAGCTACACGTTCATCGTCAGGCCAAGAGAAACCACAAGCAAGCAATTATATAAAAGAGTAGAGGAGAACAGTTGGGCAGACAACCAATAAAATACAAAAATAATATTTAACATCTTTGACGAAAACCATAGAATTCAAATTGCGCGGGTCAATAAAATCAAGGAAGACCTACGGGAATTTAAACAACATAGGAGAAAGAAAGACCTGAAATAAAACAGGTAAACATTCATTAATCATCGGCCTTGCAGGGGAAGATTATTAACCTTTACGCGCCTGTTATCGAGTAAACACGACCGAAGATTTCCTAGTTTTCCTACTCAAACGAGCATTTATTCAGTAATTCCAAATGTAGTATACAGAACTACAGACGATGCAGGCATAAGTTGTGGCTGAAACAGAGGCAGGGTTTCCAAGTACACTATTTGACTATTTCTGGCCTAGAGCTCGGTACTAGGAGTAATTCGCAACCCCTTCCCCAACATTAGGTCGCGGAAAACTAAATGTAATTGCATCTGCTTTGTTAAAGAGTAATTTGCTGCATTCATTGACAATATTACCTTGGAAACGAAAATCTGTTGTTGATGTTAGACGAAACTCTATTGATAATATTAATATTACTATGAATGTAGAGACGTATTTCATTACCTTCCCCAACGTATTCCATTACTTTCTTATAGAGGTACACTGAATGTATTATAATACAAATTTCGTTTAAAATTTACATATCACTGAAAAACAAGATTTTCGTTTCCAAGGTAGTATTAACAATAAATGCAACAAATAATTCTTTAGCAAAACGACTGCAATGGCATTCATTTTAGTGCGGCCTAATGCCGGGAAGGAGTCTAAATGCCTGCAAAGAAGAGAATACCAAGGGTAAATTACTTTACCTGGCACTTAAATTTGTTTGAAAGTGTTCAGTGTATGGGAGCAGATATTCTATACACTGGATCCTGGATGCATTTCTACGAGAATTCCACCGGTGCGAAAGGGTTAAGGATACGTGAAGCTTAGACGAAAGACCTAGGCTCAGTAGAAACAGAAAGGGAAAATATTGAAGGACATCAAGGTATTTTATTGGTCCATGGCCAAAACCGAAGAAATAAGAATAAAATTAGTATCACGATTAGTTTAATCATTTACTTGAGCGCACTCTTTCTTGATAAGACTTAACTCAATGTAGCAATTAATCTCGTAATTTGTTACAAATTAAGATATTTAATTTTATCACTGACGAAATCCAAACTGAAAAGAACAGGGTTTCGATCGACGATTTCCCAATTAGCATCCGTAACTTTGAAGTGTCCATGCTTTACATCGTACGTAAGGTTACGTCGTAGGTTAAGGTCGTAGGTAACGTAAGGTTGCCTTCGTACTTTTGCCATTGCTCGTATTTGAAAATATTAGTAGCCAAATTTATTCAAATGTAAAATATGTGAAAGAAACTGTAAAATATAATACTCTATTATAAAGTGACTTGCCTGCCTCATTTCGGAAAATGCAAAAAAAAATTTTTAATCACCACATCAAATCGTGGGACGTTCAAAAACACACACTACCTATTCAGCGCCTGCTATCTAATTTAGGCGCCGGGGTCCGATTCACCCCAAACATTCTGCTGTCTCTTCTCGATCGAGTTTAAGGCGCACCTGCAACTTGGCTTACACTTCCAATCCTCGATTTGTAGGATTACGATTCGTACGGTTTTTTGTGAAACCTATCCACCAAACAAATCGAGGATTGGAAGTTTAAGCCAGGTTTCAGGAGCACCTTAAACTTGATCGAGAAGAGAGAGCAGAATGTTTGGGGTGAATCGGACCCCGGCGCCTAAATTAGGTAGCAGACGCTGAATAGGTAGTGTGTGTTTTTGAACGTCCCACGATACCTAGAAACGCCCTTCCCTCAAAATACTCCACCCTCAGCCTGCGAATGGGGAGAGAAAGGCTGGAATTAACCGTGTTGAGAGGAAAAAAGAGGGCGAAGGGGTTTATTTCTAAAGCCACGCAACGGAAAGGGATTCCTTCGGAGAGAAGCGAAGATTACGACGAAGAGGCACGCACGTCTACTTTGCACGAGATAACTTAAGGCGATAGCCGATTCGGGGATACAGTTCGCGCCGAATTGGAATTGGAAAATACGCGAGAAACAGCAGCGGCATTTTTGATTCGCTGACGCGACGCAGAGTAATAACAAGCGACGCAGAGTAATAACAAGCGACGACCGAAAATCTCGCTTATCTCCGCTGGATAATATCTCCTTTCTATCGACAGATTAAGGGATAACGGTTTTTATAGAACGGATCCAGATTTATAATATTTGGGTTAAGTATTTCTCCATGTTCCTTCAACGTAATGCGCGATATTTAAGTGTTTTTCATTCTCAATTTAAAAAGTATTCAGCTAAACCTAACTCAATGAAATCCTTCCTAAATATACGAGAACAATGTGCATGTAAATTAAAAATGGAACAAGTAAATAAAGAGGAAATTTTAAAAATAGGGCTAATCGATGTTTTGCCCTGTATAATATTTCTACTACGTATTTTCAATTTGACTCATAAATTAAATTAAATAACGAAAAATCAAAAAGTGTACAATAATAATACCAATCAAAAAATAACGTTTAATTAATGAGGGTTTTAGAGGAATAGCGAGGGTAGAACGAAAACGGGAATTATGTAAGAAACAGCGAAAGGTGATACGATTCGTAAAAAAATGTTACGACAAATCAGTGAGCATTACTCAGTTGCTTCAAAACGCAGAAAATTTAAACAAAGGCTTAATTTACTTAAGTTCACAGAAAACACGTTCTTAAAAGATGTAACCGATATTATGCGTCCTTCCTATCATATATGCCGCTCTGGTACAGCGAGAAAAATAAGAACAATAGATGCTAGAGCTAGGGTCGGATTTTTTAGTATGTATACTCGAGTTTGGAGTTGAATAAAAACTAAACTAGCGATCCCAAGGAAAAACAAGTCACACCAAAAACACATGTTTCACCATTACATATTAACCATATAATGCAAAATTTTTTGTATGTATTTCATATGTATTTTATCACAGGTAGAACGAAAAATGTGCCCGTTTTTTCGCTCTCCTTAATGGAGTGATAACTTTGAAATATTATTTCTCAAAAACTATAAATTTGATCCAAATAAAATTTTATTATAATATAAAAATACTTATTTTTGACTCAAAAAGTTTCAGATTATTTCCATGATACGACAAAGTTATCGATTTTGTAAAAAGCTTTTCTGTAGTGGATGACCGTAAAAATGCGAACTTGATCTCTTTATAAAGCTCTTAGTAGGAGTTTTTACAAGTTATATCTTACGTTAACCACAACTTGGCGATTTTTTGCGAATTCACATTTAACAAGGCGGAAAGACCGCGAAACCTTGGAGGGGCCTTGGAAACCAGCGATCACCCGTCCCAGTCAGTCTTTCGGGATTTCCTCAGTATTAAAAATTAACAGATAACATAAAAAGAGGCGGGTGAATGTCTCAACACCGATTTGTGTGTGTGTGAACTCATTGAGCTTCGAGGTGGTCGATATGAGAGTAAAATTCTTTCGATCAGATTTCCGGCGGTTACAGAAATGCGATTCCATGAACGCCCTTACACACAACGCACAATCACATTTATCACAGAAATGCTTAGGTTTTTCCAATATTATTTTATCTCCTTTTCGCACAATTTCATTTGGAACATTTAGTTCCGGGTTCAGTGCATAAAAGAAGTATAAAACACTATCCTTTCAACGGTCCCAAGGTACATATACTTCAATCGAAATTTGAGAAAAGAGAATCTCTGAAATTTCAATTTAAGTCCTTCTTGGACTCGGTTGTGCTTTAAGTGATGTACGAGATTAAGCGCTAGAACTGCTGATATCTATGAGGCATAGAGAAAATCATGATTAAGGCGCACCAGCTTAGCTTCGAAATCACTCCTCCAATAATGCTAAATGTATTGCTAAGGATGCAACCTCTTTTGCCAGTGCTATATGCATTGGAGGCAAACTTATTGATATTTGTGAGGATTCTTACTCAAGGCACTTGTGGGACTTTGCCTGCAAATTTCCCCGCGCATTAACAATTTCCTTGCTTTCTCGAACCTAAGCAGCAGCTTAATTTCCTGCCAGTTTGTGCGTGCGAACGGAAATCCTTGCATGACCTACAACAACCTGTCAAGACACAAGCGAATAGATTCAGGTTATCTAAGGCAGAAGAATGAAAGTGAGGTGAGGACATTCTGTAATATCGTATTGCAAATTAGAATACACAAACGGTTACGATTTGTAAATAAGCGACTCATTCTTTCGTGGCTTTTCAAATCGCAGTTTAAAATCTAATCATGATGAGGATGAAGGGTTTTTTCCATAGCATTCAACCTCCTCTTTTAGAAGGCATTTCCGTTTTTTTCGACCGATAACATTTCTAGACGATAGTCTGCGACGGAATTACGCCTGCGAGGAAAAGATTCTAAAATGTCACATAATAAACAGTGAGCCTGAAAAAGGGTTAGTAAGAAAAAGGAATTTGATTTCTGAAAGGAATTCAGAAACTCCTGCTTCTGGGTATAGATGAAGGATGAAACATTTGAAACTCCCAAAACTACCACCTAATTAATATGTAATTAATAAACATTCAATGCGATTTATACAAGAAAATGTCAAAATCAAATTAAGAGATGATCAGACCCAAATAAATACATTACTTCTTCTTTCTCATTACATTGGTATGGAAGGAAAGTCAAAAGTAAGGCACTCCTGTTGATCGGTGATAGTTTCTATACCAACGATAAATTGTGTGAATGGAAACTAGCACACATCACATGCATTCATAAGAGGGATGATAAAAATGATTGAGATTTCCTAATGATTCTAAAAATAAAAATTAAACAAGAGGAAGAGGTGTCAGGGCTATAAATTCTTCTACCGATAATACTTCATCCTCAAAAGAACGCTAAGAAGCGTAAAAAGCCTCATCGGAACGAGGATCATAAGATATAACGCCAGAAAAAATTAGCCAAGTTGTCAGAGGCGAAGATAGAAAGAAACGACCACTTATGGTAAAGTAAATTAAGAATATAAAAATTCCACAAACCATCGAAAAATTATAATTATTTCTTGATGGTTAATAATAATTATTTGTTGATAGTTCTCGGAGATTTTGATGTCATTAATTTAAGAAGCGAGGATAGCTAAGAAATCCAATGAAGAGGCTAGAGGAAGTAACAGAAAAGATCAATATTCCACCTATTTAGTAATACATACACGGTCTTGGATCAAGTTGCAAAAATTAGGAAAATGGGCTTATTTAAATCTATCATTGTCGCCATCTTCATTTTTGGCTTTAAAACCAACTGGTTTTTTGCGTCCTCAAGATCCTTCCGCTTATTCCCTCCGTCCTATCCACAGATACTTAGTAGCCTAGAGTTACTGTTCTACATCAATCCATCAATGTCTAGGCCTTCCTTTATCTCGTATTCCCTCTGGCTGGAAAATTAGTATAGCTCATGGAATATCAGCATCATCCACTTTAATGACACCGTCAGCTCAACGTGATCTGACTAATTTGATATGGGTTCCTGATATGGGTCATGTTTTTACATTACTTAATCATATGGTTACCATATTCTGATAACGAAAAACCGAGACGGTGCCTTAAAACGTAGCCTGAATTATTTTCATGTGCTTCTTAGACACTACGTGTGAGCAGCTTCACTTATTTATAAACATTTTCGTTTAAATGTTTTCTATCATAGAAATTTAATTACAATNCTTCGGAGGAAGCGCTTCACGTTGACGATTCGTAAACAAATCTCTTACATGGAAATACCACGCCGCGGTTGAAATAAACATTAGCGGTCTCTTCGGCGTGTTTTGTTTCTCTGCTCTTGAGAGACAACTCTATTCTTCTCCGGCGTATATATTTGTAAATGTTTTCTATCATAGAAATTTAATTACAATATATCCTTTTTCAAAGTTTTTCCATTAAACCGAGATAACAGAAAATGTTACCAGGACCATTCATTAAAACCGGGACAGTGGTAGTCTACTTAATCTTCTTGTGATTGCATTACCCTCGCTATACATTTTCTTTCTTTCCGGAGCCAAACTTTGAGACATTTAACGTATGTACTTCTTCATTACTAAATGTAATTTATTCAAGTGCCATGATGGTTTTTCTGCCGCCTTGGTTATTCCCCACGTCTACTGCTTCAGCTCCCATTTCCTGAATTCATTACACGACAAATTGAAGTTTCAAATAATAATAATTCAATATACCAAGAAAGTACGCGACTTTGAATTTGTTTTTTTTCCTCGGGTATTGTATATAAAAACTGATGGATAGATCAACCGATCGGCGATTGGGGTTAGGGTTCCGGTCCTGTCGGACTTTTTCCACGTCCATTTTTCCTTAGGAAGTGTGGATACTTTTAGAATATACAATAATTTGTTAGGGACGGCTGAGAAATTCAATAGGATGGGCTAAAAATAAACGTCAATATAATTATTTTCGGCATTCAAAGGTATACGTCATCACTCGGAAACGGAAAGAAGAACATAAAAAGATTCGTATCCGACAAGCGTCACAAAGAGCTTTGAAGAAAACTAAAAAGGGAATTAATACAGAAGGTAAATATTGTAGATTCTATTGTGCTTTCGAATGTGAAAATTTCGTGAAATCGAACATTATTTTAATTTATTACTGATAATTTTGTTACAAACGATATTGAAATTGCGGATGATGGAATGAAAGGCGCAGAAAGAGTACTTTTGAGAAAAAATTTCCGCTAAATAGGACCAAAAGCTGGAATATGAAGAAGATATTCACCTGATTCATGCGGACGAAATTAAAAAAGGTGGTGCGATAAGAACCCACTCGAGACAAAATAGGAATCGATAAGTAAAGAAAATTAATAAGAAAACCTGTAGGAAGAATTCTCTAGATAATAATGCAGGAAAGACAGCTAACATCTAATCAAGCAGACTAAATATGAAAGGAGATTTCACTGAACGTCAACATGATTCAGAATCAAAGAATATTAAAAAAAATTAATCTTTGAAGTCTATTGAATAAAACCCTTATGAAAACAGTTTTTCGCAAAGCAGATATTGCAACAATCCTAACATAAAAAACAACGAACGCATCCGTTCCAGGGAACACGATGCATCAATTGCTGGATTATGAGAGGTCGGGCGAGTTTTACTTTCAGCGAGTTGAGTCTGTTAAGAGGAGTAGAGATGCATCGAAGACGAGGAGAGACTTTTCAAGAGGTAAAGAGAGAGGCGCAGAAGAGTTGCGTCTAATGAGAGACGAATTCAGTACTTCGAAGGGTTTACACGCGAAGAAAATTACTTCTCCGTTCCCTTAAAATGAATTCCGCACAAGTATTTAACAGACATTAAAAAAAGCTCTCGGCAATGAACTTGATAACCTAATGACATTTAAAAAGGAGCGTACACCACGCTGCTAAGTGCTGCGTAAGTAAACGGGATTATATGAGTCACGCCAAACATTTCACCTCCACCATCACATGTAGCTTTTATAAAATAAATATTTGAGGTAAACAAAAGGTTTCAATTAGCGGAATAATTAACCAAATAAACCCTACTGCGATACGAAAACACGGGTAAAAAATCGAATGCTATGCTCTGAACGAGGCGAGAGGGACTGTAAGAGTGACACAGCCACGACCTCCGTCAGAATATTCTGAAAATAAAACTCCAAAAGCGTGAACGTTGCGATATTATTATCATCTAATAGAACATCTAGCGCGACGCCGAAATTGGATTGGTATCGGCCCCGCACTTTTCTATCAATAGATCTCCTTTGCATGGCTTACAAACATTCTGAAATAGAACAACTTTTGATCCGAAGTTTCTACTTTGAGTAACCCATCGCCTTAAAAAATCAGTTTTATGGCAAAAACTTCCAGAGCGAGATATAAATATCACGCTAAGAATACACGTCAATATGAAACGAATACGATGCCAGGAAGACTGTTGGACTTGGAAAAATTTTACACATACCAACAAGATCGCATATTGCTCATAAAATATGTTTCATCGTTCAATATACAAATATTTTTAATTTGTTCAATAAATTAGAATTTTCGCATGTTGAGCACAAATATAGTAATATATATTATCAGTTTTAGAATATGATAACAATACTGCATCGTTGTAAATCTTTCACATAATCATGTAAGAGCTGGATTCCCCAACTAAAAACAATGTCTTGGAGCAGTTTTCATGTTTTACATAGGCTCTCTTATGAATTAACTCAAACTTTTAAAGACCTTAGACGTGTTTTTTTGCAAGCCCGAATCTAAATAAACAATTATAATTTTAACACCGTTGACAATATCAGCATGATGCGAAACTCTTGGAAATGTTACGGCACATCAAGGCAGCATTACACTAAATGAGCAGGGGCGAATTTATAATTAGGCGCAATAGGCGTTAATTGAGGGCCTCATCCATATGGGGTGCACCAATAAGACTGTGCAAGTAAATTCTCAATAACAAATTGTTCTATTTTTCCGCTTTACGACAGAATTTAATATTCGTTGAGTAAGTCTATACAATATGATTGTAGAATGTATTGCCAGTACAACATACATACAATACAATAAATACATTGCCTGTACCACTATGTAAAAAAATCTACTCAACAATCATTGTAATTAACAGAAATACAACATATTGTAATTCAAAACTTGTTTGTTTATTGCTGCCTTAGTAAAGCGATTAGGATTTCTACGGGATGTTTATTTGTCTATTTTATGAAAAAATCTAACTTTTAGTCAATTCCTAGTGAGGGCCTCAATCTATTCTTTCCGCCTAGGGCCTCTGGTAGCTTAAATCCGCCCCTACAGTTGAGAGTTTCTTAAAAATACATTTTTGGGCGAAAGATTACGAGCACAGGATGACATATTCATACTTAGAAAACAAATGTTCCCTGCCACATGAATTCAGCAAAGAACGTGTCCAAACAAGAACAAAATTACGATGGTAAAGAGGAAAAACTCATTACGCAAACACTCAACAAGGCAGGCTTCTTCCCAATGCGTATTAAATCCAGTGCTACAGTAGCTTCACAGAAATCCCTCGTTAGAGCTGCGCTAGAATCCTTCGGAGGAAGCGCTTCACGTTGACGATTCGTAAACAAATCTCTTACATGGAAATACCACGCCGCGGTTGAAATAAACATTAGCGGTCTCTTCGGCGTGTTTTGTTTCTCTGCTCTTGAGAGACAACTCTATTCTTCTCCGGCGTATATATTTGTTTTCTCCCGTCTTCAAGCTTGAGATAAGTCAAGAGGAGCCCGAAGTACCGTTGTAACGATTTGAAATGAATGCACACTTGTATTAAAAGCTTACGGCTGTAAAGATTATTATATTTGTATAAAATCTGCAAAATGTCTTCATGATTTTAGGCCCAACTTACGAAATTGAATTATCCTAAATAAAATAGTCATTATCAGATATTTTCCAATGCAGTTAGAGGCTAGATATAGATACAGAGATATAATTATTCTTAAAAATTATAAAACGGAAGAGGAACTTGAACGTTGTTTCGTGTTCAGGATGAACCTTTACTCAGTCCACAGAACACAAATTACGGCTTACTTCGCCGTGTACTGAATAATAAACTTAATACGTTCATTCTGGTTTTTAATTAAACAGAAATAGAAGCACACCTAGGAAGCTTTAAATATTAATGCTGATTGAGCTTCGGTTGAATCATAACTACAAATAAAATATGAGCAAATTTCCATATAATATCATTTGTGGAAGGCTTAAATTAATATATTTCTGAACAAGTAATAAAGTCGTATCCAAAGAACACATAAAACATCTAGCCTGTGATCTAACATACGACTATAGTCGGGTCATACGCCAGGAACCAAACACATTTTGCATTGGAAACGGGAAGATTATAAAAAAATTGAAAATAAAGAGGGAGAGCAATATAAAATCTTACAACACGATAGCTACAATGGTATTTACATATAGTATATACATAATAATGATCTGCCTGATTGCATTAAATCTAATATTCGCTTATAAGCTGATTATTGCATCATTTATAGACGGATAAAAAGTAACGAAGATAGGGACGCGTTACAGAGGGATTTAATTTCGTTAGAAGACTGGATTAAAAAACATAAAATGAGCATTAACGTGAGTAAAAGTATGCACATCACATTTTCAAATAAGAAAACGATTTCACCCGAGATATCATATCAATGGAGAAATTATACCAACGTCTGATCACTGTAAATACTTGGGAATTACATTTAACACAAACTTGAATTGGGGTAAACACATATATCATTTGGTAGCGAAAGCGTATAGAACACTACATCACGTCATGAGAAATTTAAAGGGAAGCAGCAAGAAAGCAAAAGAATTGGGGTATCTAACTTTGACTCGGCCGATCTTAGAATATGCTACGACAGTGTGGGATCCTTATGAGAATTGTCGCATTAAGAAATTAGAGAGTTCAAAGAAAGAAAGCTAGCTCGTTATGTTATGGGTAGGCTTAGGAAAAGAGATAGCGTCTCAGAAATATTTAAGGTCCTCGGATGGGAATCGCTACAATATTACAGGGCCATTCGTGGAATTTTGAAAATGCGCTCAGGCGTCAGCGAATTTCGGAGTGAGCAGAAATAAGCCCGGNATATAGAAAAGAAAAATGGACAACAACAAAAGAATAAGAAAACCAGAATTCAAGCTCAAGAAAATTCTGCGTACCGATTTTTTATCAAAAACAGGTACTAATATTTTTTTAAATGAAAAGGAAACATACCGGGTAGCTAATAAAAAAAGTCTTTCGAAAAGCAAAGGAAGAGAGAAGCCGCTGAAAGAATTAGGTAAAAAGAGTAGAAAACATAATTAGGCTCACAGTAAGCCACGGTAGTCGGCGAAAGATGCATTGGAGTAAGAGGCACAAGAAGTAGTAGTTACTTAGTTTGGATGCTGAAATGCAGATGTAGTTATGGTCAAAGTTAAAAATTATGAGGAAATGATGCGATTGACTGGGGACAGGACGGCCTGGAGAGCTGCAACAAACCAATCTTCAGATTGCTGGCTCATGATGATGACGATATTAACACGGCCAAATATTCGTGAAGCAACATATTATTGATAAAATAATCAATTTCACTCATAAAATGCCATCATAGGAATAACTAACGGTTACTACGCAATCCTAATTGGAATAATACCGCGACTATGTGGTCTATCACTAAAAAACGTTTTCCTTTCATGTTCTACGTTCACAAGTTCCAAAAAAAACTCAGACTCTCGGTTTAATGACATCTATACTTACAATATTACAGGGCCATTCGTGGAATTTTGAAAATGCGCTCAGGCGTCAGCGAATTTCGGAGTGAGCAGAAATAAGCCCGGAAGCTTTATAAGTGGAAGTTATTACTCACTGACAACAAGCTGATAAATCAACTACCTTCGTAAATGTTGGAATCGAATTTGTTCCCGACGGCATACATTTGGGATACGTGGAAGAATGCCTTGTTTTCAACATCCATAGCACGTGGAAGATGAAAAAGCATTCGCGTGGTTCCAATTCCCCTGAACATTCCCAAGCGTGATTCTCTTGCTGGTTGCGCGGGTGGTCTAGAATCACGGGGCTATTCATATGCAAGGTCAACTTCGTCCTCCACAGAATAATGTAAAAAATAACCTAATATTTGGGGAAGAAGTCAATTCAGCGATCTAAATTCATCATTTTCTTGGTTTCTTTCAAGAAGACATTATGATCACCCTTCTATTAAGCTATTTCACGACCAACGAATGCTAAAGTGGATCACGAAGTTGAGTATTTCGAATCTGACAATAACTTCTCAAGCGTGCATGATGTTTTGCGTGACGAAAAACTATTTCTTTAACAGCAATATCTTTAGATAATCGAGGATCGTTTTCGATTCCAAGTCGAATACATATCTGAGGAACATCAAAGACTTTCTCTGAAATCTCTTTCCTTACTACGGCACAACTGAAATGTCCATAATATAGAAATATTTATAATCAAATATATTTAGTATAATAATATGTATTGCATTATTACTGCGCATAGCCATTTCAAAGAAAAAGTATTTTTCTGGAAAGTTACATTAAAGCAATTTTTTTTAAATAAAGCCTTTACTGACTTGAACTGAAATGAACATTGAAGAATGAAGCATAGAAAACTAGCAACAATTGATTTAGTTCACCTGTATTGTGTTTTCTTGATCTTTTGTGGTACATAGTACCTAGATGATCCCAATATTTGAATTTAAATTAAAAAGATCAATGTAAAATAACCTCCGTTCATGTTAATGGGAAGATATGGTAGATAGGATATGATGTCGCAGGAATCACTAACTTACGGTCAATAATTTTGTAGTACGCCAATTCCTTGAAGAATTCATACCTCAATACATGAATGTTGTTTAAGAATCGGAGTCATTTTATCCGGTTTTTGAGTGTGATCAGGAAAATCTTTTCAAAATTTCTCGCATAGAGCAAAACGAAAATGGGTGAAGTGCAAGAAATTGACAAAATGAGGGAAGACGACTTGATTTAACAGCTCTGAAATTACCTCTCCTCGACGTCAGTATGAATTTTAGGATCACCAAAAAATTCTCGCTGCGAGGCAAGCTCTCAAATTCCGGAAAAGTGTAAGTGAATTCGAGTGAATTTCTTTGCCCTCTCGGTAACATAGTGGATAGAAGAGAAGGGTTAGATGTAAGAAGAGACTTGTTAGTCTCAATCTCGCCCTGAATAAAGTCCTTTATTATTATTATTATAGAAAGCCTCATGACAGCAGACACTGGACGTGACTGGAGCATAAATCTAGCAAGCGTTAAGCATTAAAAAGAGGGGAAACCAACACTGCGAAAGAATTCCTGACACTAAAATGAGCCTTTGGAATAGATAACTGCAAATGAGGATTGATCAAACTGATGGTCTTCTAGAAAGGAAAGTGATTATATGCCGAGTTATTAGGAGTAAGGTTTTAACTACAAGTTAAAACTTAAGAAAATTTTATCTCCTGTTTTGCAATAAATAAACAACGTAATAGTAAATTAACTTCATCCCTTTATATGGAAAAGGCGAAAAGGAAGTATTTAAAATTATTCAGGTGATCCGAATTCAAAACCAATAATTTAGTCATGCGGCATTTGATATCTCCATAAAGGCTAACTGGCCAAGCAATATTATTTTTACAAACCTTTAAACAATAATTGCCATGATTACAGTAAAATATGTGTATCCCAAAGAAAAACCGATATAAAAATTTTCAGACAAGACCAGGACACGAACCTGGAATTTTCCGCTTTCCGGGAAGATGCTTTAACCAATTAAGTTATCGAGCCCGAACATACGATGAAAACCGATTATTTTCACAATTATTTATTATACTTAAAAATAGAATCATTGGTAAAGCAGAAAAACAGAGTTAATATTTTTTCTGAATGCGTTAAAGAAAACATGATACAAAGGCTTTGAACTACCTGGTGGTGTACTTTCATATCTAAAATTGCAACTTTTATGAACTGAAGAAATAAACATTTCACCATTCAAAAAGTTGAAATGAGTTTCTTCACGTACTCTATTCAAGAAGAAATCTTTCTTTGCGAAATGCACATAGACAATTCCAAGAAATCAGTAATCCGGAACTTCCCGTTTGTCCCCAACACGTTCTATATAACAACGTACGGCTCACGGAGTTGCTTTAAACCTCTAAGCTAAATAAAATTTAACTCGAGAAATATCCAGAAAAATTAAGTGAGAGTACTGTTCAAAACAAATGATAAACGTTTCATATTTTAAAGCTTAGATAATTATAATTCCGTATTGGACCTTGTTGGACACACTCTTTAAATTTTCAACGAGACGATTAATTACGAAACAATACACTAATTCATTCGCTCAAATTAATTAAAAAGCAAACACCGAATGCGCCCAATTCGATAAATCATATTTCAATTTTCAATTCCAGCGTTAACCAACTATCAGCCTCGGAAGAACATTCTAAATGAGAAATAACCGCGATGGTAACATCCTAAGGAAAAGCCTCACATCCTTAAAATTTCGTGAAACATAAGACAACGAATTAAGAAATGTTTAATTTGGCAATGTTCCAGAAGCAAATGAAGGCAACGGCGCGAAAAAATATTTCACAGAACAAGAAGTTTAATTACGGTGGGCGTTATCCCGTGCGAGTTACACTATCGGCTTTTCACATGTTCCCCGCTCACTTTTTCCGCCTCGTGGCATAGATTCGGATTAACAAAGCTTAGGACAAAACCCAGAGGACTAAGGAAAAAAATTCCGATAGCCATCCTCTACCGAGAGACGAGACTTCCCTCCTGCCAATTCAACAACATTGCCTACAGCTATGACTACGGCGACATTCTACAAGCTTTAAACGGACGGAATACACAAGTAACATCTAAGGGAAATCCTTCCCGGCTTAAAGCTAAATTTCTTGAAATTAATATCGCGAGGAAAACCAATTTAGAGAGCGGAAAAAACGTGTATCGGAAAAAAGAAGATTGGTAGACGGGATATGAATGCTCAGACGTCGATTCAACCGTCTCCGTGTCATCGATGACCTACAGGCAGAAACCAGATCTAGGCCTGCAAGCATGGAGTCGCATACGAATTTGGTTCGGAAAGTCGCCGGGTCGCCTGCGTACCGCGTCGCTGCCATTCTAAGCCGTGTCGTTAAGCCGAAGCCACACTGAGAGTGCTGCATCGAGATTCAGGGACGAAGACACGATAGTTCTTCATTCTCTAACGGTTTTCGAATCCGCACGGCCGTATAGAGAAGCATGAAGAGTCATCAAATGAAGAATAAATGTATCGTGAACATCTTTGAAAGAGGGCTTATTATTCTGGGACGATAAGCACAGGCTTGACATGCGATATTTTCAGCAGATTCAAAAATTAAATACCAAGTCACCGCAAACGGACAACAGAGGCTTGGGTTCAGGGATTTCTCCGCATTCTGCATCAAATTTAATATCCTAGACATCCAAAAACCTAAATATCCATATTTGCATTTTCGTCGACTTCGACCAAGTTCCGAACGCAGCGCGAATACGATTAGAGTTCAACGCTTACTTGCATCGTATAAAACAAAAGGAAGGCATAATATATTTCGGAAATTAAATTAAATTTCGTCAAAGGAGTGATTAATGCAAACATCCTGACTCTGGACTTAAAAACCTCTGCGACACGAGACGAGGCGGCAACGACAAGGCAGCCTCACGTTCTCATCTCATAAACCGCTTTATCCATTCACAATAGGAGGGTGTCGTTCTCGATAATGCATTGTTATTCAACAATCGAGCCTGTGACGTCGCCGACAGCGAAGCGACTCCATTTCCACAGACGCAATGAAACTATCAACCATGAATTCCACAATCGGATTTCTAGCATCATCCCTTTCCGTCACTGTCCCATGCCTTCGAATCGACCTCGCATAGATCGATAAAAACCTCCGGATGGAAAGGCAACGCTACTTCTCAAACCAACGAAACGTATACCCGTGAAATTACCGCCGTTAAAAAAAATACAGCATGTTCCAATTAAGAGCGTAATAAAGCCGACCGATGCCTAACACACGCCCTATCGCCGTCTCCCTCCTTTACATAGTCTCCCGCGTCCTACCTAGCCCTTCTCCCGGCTCTTCCCTCCGAAGGCAGCGGCGTGTGTGAGTCGATCGATTTACCGCCTCCCCGAACGGGCACCGTGCCTCCCCATCTTCGACCCACTCCCTCCCCGGAGCGGAGCACGGGAGTACTCGACCAGCCGCTGAGAGGGGCAACTCCTACGCTCTTCCCTGCACCTCCGACCCTCTTTCCGCCCACGGACTAAAGGGGGGGCACGCAACCGCCGCCCCCGCATTTTTTCCCACCCCCGGCCACGGGGACAAAAGGGGGTAACCTTCCCTGTTTTCCACTCCTCCGACCTTAATTGGAAGAACGCGATCCGGGGACCAGGTATGAGAATGGGGATCCACTCTGTAGATCCTTGACGATATAACTTTTCGTGGAGTCCCTACGAATCCTGATGGCGGTAGGAAGAGGCTGGATTATTTCTCCGGACCGCTGTAATGATGGCGAAGTAATGCTCGGAACAAAAGAGGTCTGAAGAATGGATTATTTCGGAAGGTGTGTCTGTCCCGAAATTTATGTTTGAGGCAATTTTACGCCCGGAAGCGGAATGAAAAACCCATTGGGACGATTCGGTTCCAGAAATAGTCAGTAATATATTCCAAGCAACCTCAGCATCCTAAGTGAAATAATCATACCGTACGTATGATTATTTTACTAAGGATCATTTTACCAAGAAGGTACATCGCCAACATGTTTCGATTAAAATATAAAAGGCGACCGAAAGAGAGGATGAGTATCAATACAAAAGTAGACTCATAATACGAATAAAAACACAAAAATACTTCTATTACTAAAAGAACAAAAGTAAAAATCAAGGATGTCAGCAGCTGCAAAAGGATCGAGCAAGTTATGGTAACTTCAGAGCCTCGATAAAGATATTAACAGAAGATAAAAACATCCTTGAATCGTTTTATAGTTAAATGCGATATTCGCGATAACTATCTTTATTTGGGCGAGATTGAGACTTAAAGTCTCTTTTCATCTAACCCATAATGAATGGAATTAAGAGTAAGAACTACATGGGAGATAGGATAAACAAAAGGAGGGACAAAGCATAGTATGACAACAATTACTACTGTAGTTTAAACCGTTAAAAATACCATAAATATCGAGTTAATGTCTCCACTTACACGAAATATTTTACAGTGAGTAAATTTTCATTTTAATACGGGTGAACCAAGAAATGATAAATCTTAATAAACTTTTATGAAGGATCAATAGTACAAAGAGCCAATTTTGAAAAAAAGGACGGAGTTGGGAATACAAACGTAATATACATACGTGTGTATGTATGTATATGTATGTAGTTTGCTATGATAAAAAAATGTACGGGAATCGATGTAGGGAGAATATTGACAGAAAGAAAGGTACAGAAACAGAATAATTGTAAAAGTCAGCCGGTAATAGTATGAGATCAATTAAGATAACAGCTCCAATGTTAGGAGTAAAGTGAAGAAAACTCAGAAAAGGAAAATGAAACTATTTTAACATTTATCACACAGAAACTAACCTTTTACATCCTCTAACAATGCCAATTACTCCATCGAAGAACATCTTTGATCAAATCCGCTAATAGTATCCGACTACTTTTTCATAAACTATCAATGGAAATTGAACCTTTCGTAATACATTCTCATTTCCACTACTTAGAGAAAAGAACGGACTGAAACTAAAGTCAGAACAAAAATCCACTCATCTCTACGCATGAATAAGGCTTCGGAGTATCTTTTCCTTAAAATTAATGACACAGAAAATTTCAATTTGTTCCGAAAATTCCGGGGGGAAAATGAATTTAAGGAACCGTTTCAAATACCATCAATATCGAGTTAATTTCTCCACTTACACAATATGTTTTACAGTGAGTTAATTTTCATTTTAATACGGGTGAAACCAAGAAAGGATCAATCTTAATAAACTTTTATGAAGGATCAATAGTACAAAGAGCCAATTTTGAAAATAAAAGGACGGAGCTGGGAATACAAACGTAATGTAATTTCCTGGGTTGTATATTTCTTCGAGCGGGAAAGAGGAAAAAGCCCGCCGACTCAGGAAAATATTTCGAGTGATGATATAAACGTCATTTGACCCTTAAAATTAAATCGCACGACTCATATAGGTCAGGGGTTAAAGAGGTTACGTGGGCGACAATCGACTGAATACGTTTCTGAACAGACCGCGCCCTTCTCAAGTTATATTTTTCAGGAGATGAACGCCTTAAAAATAGATTATTTAACAAAAGTAGACATAAGTCATTAAAGAAAATTTAGCGTAAATTTAAATACTAGGGTCGAACATTTAATTCCGTTCGGAAACTTACAAGTACACAATCTCGCAAATTTACTATTCTTATAAAAGCTATAAATTACAACCATGCATATGAAAGCACTATGACGCCTATTTTAGAAATTCAAATAAAACAAAAATTAGTTTAACATTCAAGGAATAAATTACAATGGAAAAGGAAACGTTTTACAGGGTTATCGAGTTATATATGCTACTGACTGAAATATATTCATGATTAAATACATATAATTAATTACAAAGTATGCAAAAGATCATAAAAAATAAATGTACTTCGGACAGCAATATTTTTTATGAATAAAAGAAGAAGATATTTCCAGAAATGAATCAGACAGTCATTAAAAATAAAACCTTTTACCTTAATCTAGTAAATATGAGTCTTCCTTCTAGGGTAAGAGGTGTTTCTGCTGCCGAGTTAAGGCTTCTAAGTACTAGACTAACCTTTTACATGCATTCTGGGGCTCTTTGTAATGAATTCCACAAATCAATCGGATTGTAAAAGCCCAGTGAAATGGTTAAATTTCCTCAAATTAACTTCAGAACGTTTTATCTCTATGTTTCCTAGATAGAATGACTCTAAAAGTGCGAGAAAGAGAAATACCAATGGAGGCAAAATCAAAGTAGCATCTTTCTTTGGGAGCAAGGAGAAAATATAGAATATTGCTGATAGTGAAAGGACAAAAAAAAAAGATAAATAGTTCTGATAATTGTATATATAACCAGGAAACTATCAAAAAAAGAAGCCGATTTCTACCCGCCGATAACGAAAATAATGCAAAAGAAAGTAAAAAATCACCTATGTCTATCAAGGATTCAAAAAGGATCGACTTTAAAAGAATAATCTAGATTTGAAAGTATAAAAAGTACGGGAAACCTTTCTTATCTTCAGTCAAGCCGTATTTTGGCCTTACCCCTGCGATTTATTGCCATAGATTTAAAAAATGATAAGGAACGGCAAAAAGCGGTCTTAAATGGTCGCACAATAAATGACGAATATGAAAATAAGGTGATACAAATACTTAGACCATATTTCAGAGTAAAGGACACCTTGGATTATAGATATCAACTTAGCCGTTTCAAATAACGTTGAACTGATACTTAATGCACGAAGATCATAAGCGATCTCACTTGTAAACAACCTATACATTGTTTATTTCAAGCCAATTTACTGTGGGTCATCGCCATAGAACGATGAATATCTCAGATATGATAGTCTCTGTTTGATGATTAGCAACGGGCTGAGTCATGCTCCCTGCGAAAAGATATTGGAACAAGGAAAGTGGGATAGACAAATCGATTGAGGCCATGACATTCTTTATCTTATCTGCATTCATACAATAAGTATTGTTAGCAGTTATTCATGACTAATAACCCCATGATTTCAAATAGTGCAGGAAAATACGACGCATAAGGAAATGCCACACATTAATTTTGAATGCCGACGACCGAGACAATGGCAATTTATGAGGAGAGGATTAAAAATGGGACGCGGAGTCCGTAACTTTAAGTTGACCAGATTTTCAGAGGAAAGGGAACTAATAATAAAGACAATACATTTCCAGAGAAGAGATGGAGACAAACTTTGGAAAGAAAAAGGCCAAATTCTACGGAGAGAAAGGACTGTGAGTTCCGAAGTTGAAAAGGAACATGCGTATTATTTTCTAAAATTAATTAACCGCTATTCAAAGAAAGGCTAGTCTCACTCTTGAAAGTCGTTAAATAAATTAACTTACTCGCATGGCCAATTAATAAATGCGTTCATTTGTCATTCGCTTCAAGCATGATGAAATAGAGCGATGTCATCATTTTAAGACTCGGATATGATATAGTGATTGAAAGAATTCAATTAAAGCGAATCTGAGAGAAAAATTCCAACATTTATAATCAATCCAAAGCAAATACCGAAAGAATACATACGAAAAGTCTCTTTCATTTATGCTTTTATTTGCAAATTTGAATTTAATTGTTTCCTATTTCTCCGAAACCACTTGAATTTGATGGAATAAGTTCTTAGGTATATAAAAAGTAAAAAGATATATTATTATTATACCTGGAATTGCAATAGGCTAATTAACTGTAAAAATTATTCTATCATTAGTTAAGTCAAAGGAAAAATCCCGAAACCTTTGAAACAATGAGGCCCAAACAATTTTCTTGATTAAAAATTCAACTTATATCATAATGAACAACTTAAAGGATCGATCATAATGTATATCAAACAAAATATGAATGAAAATGTGTTTAATAGCACAGAGTTCCGTTATGGACTTAATGAGAAAAGAAAAATAATTATGCCCCAACGTTTATGCGAGCTTAAATTAAGGCATCCAAGCATGTAGCCCGAATTTAATTTAGTGCATTTTGCCTCCGAAAGAATAAGACAAAAATGAATAGAATTTACCAGACATCATGTAGAGACTTTCAAATAAATTACCTTAACATCCAATCGATTAAACTTCCAGTGAGGGACGAGATAAGATGTACATGAACAGATGTATGCAAAGGATGCATAATTAGGATAAAATTTAAGGTTTTCGAAGAACTGCTTCCAGAATCATTTGTCTAAATCTTTATTAATGCCCTGAAAGCGGCCTCTTGGCGTATTTGAGGGGTGGAGGATCCTCAGTTTCATTCGTCAATACAAACCATAGAAAATGGGTAAAGTAATAGAATGAACCTCGGAAACCAACTGTCATAAAATAATTTTCAAATCAGAACTTATTTCTGATATGAATACGATAAGCATTCAAATTCAATTCGGAGTGTGTAGATAACGTTCGCGAAGTTTTAAAAGCACGGTTAGGAACAAGACCAAGTAAAAGCATATTTTAAAGGCCTTTTCGTTTTGATACACCCGGAATTTTTGCCTAATTTTAGAATATTGCCATAATATGCCCTTCTGCGAGACAACAAGAAATTGCTAAACGACGGCAGCAAAACGCGGAACTGCAGCTACGAATGTCCTCATACTGGAAAGCACGCGGTGTCCATAGCAACGACGGAAGAATACTCTCGACAACTATCATCGATCTAATCGCCTTTTCTCCATTTAAATTCCCAGTCACCACAGCCGCTGGACTTTATCTCGATGATTAAGACCTCAAGAACGTCACGACAACTACAGTACAATGCTTCGAGCAGGCAATACTCCTCCATTATAGCACAGATCACTAATACCTCCCATCGTTACATCACTTTCTCTTCATTCCATCAGCTAGTTTCGTTATGGAAGACAAAAGCTTCGACTTCCGTTCCACCGCATTTCTTGCGTCCTTTTCTGTCGGAAGGTCAGAGAAATGGTTTATGTCGCAAGAGCGGACATACTTGTCGATACTAGAGTTCTAGCTGTGCTTAAGCTAAAATCGTTCAAATTTCCAAAGTGCACAATAAAGCGGGATTGAAAGCAAATTTAAGTCAAATTAAAAAACACAGCAAATGATTTTGAGTAACGATTCCTGTCCCAAATTGTCAAGCGCACTTCCATTCGTTGACACAGAATACGAGTGAGAAGAACAATTAAATTTTTCGGAAGCCTTATTAAGACAGAGGAAAACAACTAGGAATTTCTATAGCCGCAACGGAAGTAATATTACATAAATTAGAGAGAGTAAATTTAACGAATATTTTTTATTTTATTTCCAATGAGCAATAGGAACAACTGAACTACGACTGAACGTTATCCTAGGCTTTCCTTAATACTTTATGACAGAAGAAAATATCCCAAAATTTCACGTTATAATAAATTCCTCACTCCAGTCCCTTTGATAAGACCTTCCGAGCTATAATTCCTTGAGCTTTCAAGTTACGTCAAATAAAAGAATTGGAAATATGAGAAACGTCTGATAAGGGTATGCAGGTTCGTGAATTTAGAGCATAAACAGCAACCCACAAAACGGCGAAATAATATTTAAACTATGAATACGCAATTTATAAACGGGAGACAAGCATGACCAAAATTCATCGCAGTAATTACAGATTATCTAATACTATTCTAACGGCATGAACTTGCTGGCCAAGTGATAATAAAAAAGCAAAACAATCTAATTTATTATATTATTGATGTACGTAAATAATATTTCGCCGAGCACTTTTCAGGTGACTCGTTTTACTGTTCACTAAATTAACTCGAGAGAAAAAAATCAATATACGACTATAAATAAGCTGAAAACTACACAACGTAGTAAACTCTAAACAAAAGAGTGGCCACTGCGGTAACGGTCGAAATCGAACAAAAACTGCAGGACTTACCACATAAGTAAGACCCGTTCAGCTAACCATTGGAAGCAAATAACCATACGGACAAATTGATGACATTACGAACGCTACTAATTGTACTAGGAATAGAACTTTAAGAATAAAATAAAACATCAAGAGCAAGCTATACAAATGAAGATTGCTTAAAATTATAAAAAAATCGATGAGGCCGGTGTTCAGGTAAATGAATGTATGTATACTCTTTTCTGGTCGACTGCTCCAGCCATTGTACAGTATCAAAATTTGGTAGACAGTAAACAATTACTTTGTTTACAGATGTTTATAAATTGTATAATTAATGTAATAGATACTTCAATAATGTAATAAGCTACCACATCGATTCTACCGAATTAGTTTTGCTTTTTAAATATCACGTTCCACCTGGAACAACTAGGCACACTCCTGTTCTCCATGTTCTTACAATTAGATTCCTTTGCACAACGTTCCTTACTGTATCGACTTCCTAGCCTTCTGAGCTTCCTACCTCCCATCACTGATCCTTTCAGATTGTCACGTGACTCATTCTCAAAAAAATATTTGCATCAATATACATGTAAATGATTTTCCACTTGAGCATATTTTTTAAATGTAGTTATTGTTGATTTTTCTAGTTCATTCATATTTAATGTTAAATTTGTTTTCAATTCATTCTAAAAGGTTTGTTCAACGGTATAAGAATATACTTAATAAAAATTAATTAAAATTGATGAATTAATTAAAAATTAGGAAATTCACCATAAAATAAATCCCAAGGAAAAACGGACATAAAACGTCTGACATGGTAGAGACTCGAACCAGGGTCTAGGGTTTTCTGGTCGACTGCTCCAGCCATCTTACAAGAACATTCAAACACACCGTTTCGGGAGAGTTTGAAGGCAATGGCAAGGTTCAACTATCATCCTGTCATAAAATGAGTAAAATAAATACGTGAATACTCCACTAGCTTTGTTAAACACGACCAGTTTCGATTAGTACAAAATAATCATAATCATTAATGAATTAAAAAGAGTTACTATAAAGCATTTTCATTTAATCTATATTAATAATACATTTCAAATGAAAATATGATCAAGATGCAGCCTGTTGAATACTGGTATTTTTCCATATCTAGCTTTGTATCATTATGGTGACGCAATTACATTGATTTATGATACTCTCCTACTAGTTCACCTACGTTAGATGGTGCATTTACTCATAACCATGTCAGTCGTTGAGGTTGACCTCGGAGATACAAAAAAACAACTTCTATGTAAAACTATGTCATGGCGATGATGAAACTATCGTATCATGATCGCGCCGTCAACCGCGAACTCTCGGATCAAAAACACCGACGACATCTCTCCTAGACAAATTACCAATCGAAGTTTACTCTTCCACCAACTCGACCGATTAAGGGTGGCAAATAAATGTTTACGGAGGAAAGATAGAAAACTCGACAGAGTAAGTCAGCATTTTTTCGATTCAAATAATTACGATATTGTTTTCAAATAGACGTATCTTAAAAGCTGAAAATATGTTTCAACGTTTATTATCCGGAGATGATTTACGCGAGTGAATACTTCTGATAATTAATTTTAAAATGACTCTTTTACGTGAAAGGAAGAGTTACTAGGCTATGTTGGATACACACACGAAGAAATTTTAAGAAGATAAATATCGCTTTTTAAATACTGTTAACTAATCTCCAACATAATGCCACACGAAATTGGGAAGAGTAAACCACGATACCCCACGGACACACGATTAAGTGTTCAATATCATTCGGCCAACTGATGGTTAATTCTTGAACTTGAATTTGATAATAAACACTATTTGTCAAGTCATCAGCCTTGAGGCTATTCGGATCCTAAACCCTTACACTATCACCTGCCAAAGACTTTGGAAAGATGCTAGGCAAGATGAGGAGTGAGGTAGTTTGCTCTACTTTCCTATCTGAACCAGAAAGCTACGAGAGGAAAAAATCCATTTAAGAACAGCAAATGTCCGCAAAAATAACACTTTTCATAGCATTCAAGAAGTTACCAAGGTGAGTACCATTTTTTAGCAGCAATGAAATATATTCCATTCATCAACAAGGTAGCAGGAATATCACAAACACTGCGAACAAAATCACATATGTTTTGGAGGGTAGTATAAATTAAAGATAAAGACGACAACTATTTAATTCCTGTTTTAATGTAAATTCAAAGCAGAGGAACAAACACAAATCTGCTAAGGTTAGGACATTTTTCTCTTTACTTTTGGCGACGACATCTTAGAATTAAATAGTAAATCTTGGGTTGTATGAAAAGCTTCTTTATAAGTGCTACGTCAAGTCTTATCTTCTGATAACGAACGTTCTTTCTTACGCACCGCTGAATCAACAGGGACTAAGCAGAGAAATGCAAAGCAATCATTCACGCTGCTAGAATGAAACGATACAGCAAGAACGAAAAACTCGAACATCGTAATAATCGAACTCGCGGACTTAATCAAGCAAAGAAGATATTCTAACCCAATTCCAAGGCCAGCCGGTTTAACTACAGACAAAATAACCATGGTATACAAGATAAAATTTCACTCCCATGTAACAGTGCTTGTAGAGAATGTTAATGTTAACGTCAAAAACTGAAAGCTTGACAAAGAAGTTCAAATTCACAAAATTAAGGAGAGAAAATTACCAACAATACGGACTCTCTCTTTTCTTCACGATTCACGCCAATTGAAAAAAATGTCCATCATCTTATCATTCGAATGTTTTTATCGTTTAATTCAACATTCGGAGTTTGGGCTAAGTGACAAATCAAGTATTCGCAGCAATCTCGAGCTAGCATCGTTGTTAAAAAGGTAAAATATACCTAAAACTGTTATTATCATACTCATAGTAACTTCGATACATGGTGAAAAAATCAAACAGAATGACGTTTTGAATCTTCTTTCCTATACCATCCGAAATATCAGTAACTACCTGCAATACTTATTTGGAATAATTCTTACTTACTTCAGCGTAGATTTCTGTAAAAGTTAAAATAGGTGAACGATATACCTATTACCTAACAAAACATCAGAATTTAAATATTACCAAATGTAAGCACGGTATGGATGACTACCGTGATAAATATTCAATAACGGTAGGACCCGCCTGCCTAATTAGAGTCTGAAAATGTTCCGTGTTCATAAACTGAGGAATATGAAAAGGAAACTGACGAAAACTACTTTACTTTGTGCCTTGGTAGTATACCTCTTATTTTAACTGCGAAAAAAAGTTTTCGAAACTATAACTGTGGTCCCTTGAAACAAATTAGCTTTCCTTACAGATATTTATAAAAGAATTTTGAAAAAATTTTAAGTAAAAAAATATAGAACGAACGTTGTTATATCAATAGTGGACGACTTCGTTAGATATATACTCCATAACGTTCAAAGATTTTTTTATACAAAGATTACCGTGTTATCTAATAAATGACGAAAATTGTATGTTCGTATATTCTATTTTGAAAGAAATTAGTTATATTAAAATAATATTAAATAAATATTAGATAAATATTAGCTGCAATACTTCGTTCGTAATTGTATATAACGGATTTAAACGTAAACGCAAATTCATTTTTCACTTTTGATTCGGGATTCACGATATAGCAATGCGATCAGATTATCTGAATATTTTACACTATCAATTCAATCAAGTGATAATTGAAAGATTTGGTGCTTTCCTGGTGTAGGTTATGGATGAAGTCTTCACGGCCACTAGGCTACTGCTTACTTGACCTGGTGGAAAACCCGTGAAGACTTCATCCAAGTGATAATTGTTTACATACATACATAAGTGCTCTACCTTTCGGTAGGTCCATGTGCCCTAATATTCCCTATTCATAGCCCTTTCTTTCGCTACCTGGTAACTTACCCCATCCTTTATGTCATCTAACATCTTTTGCCTTTGCCTTCCCCTCTGTCTCTTCCCTTGCATTCTACCCTCTATTACATTCTTCAGCAATCCCTCTCCTCTCAATATCTGACCCACCCATTTCTTTTGTCGACGCTTAATTACTTCAATTAAAACCCTTTCCTCCCCAACCATTTCTAGCACCTCTATGTTTGTTTTTCTATCCACCCAGCTCACCTTCTCCATTCTACGCCACACCCACATCTCAAATGCCTCCAATCTTTTGATGTCCTCTTTTCGTAAGGTCCACGTTTCACACCCATATAGCAAAACACTCCATATCAAGGATTTTACCAATCTTTTCCTGATTCCTTTATCGAGACCCTTTGTCATTAATTCCCTTCGCTTCATAAAAGCTTCCTTGGCCAATGCTACTCTTTTTCGAACCTCATCTCCACACCTCCCATCCCAAGATAGAACACTACCCAAGTACGAGAATTTGTCCACCTGCTCTAGTTTTTCCCCATCGACCCTGATCGTTAATTTAGCCTTCTTTCCCTTAGTGAATCTCATTACCTTAGTTTTACTTACGTTAATTTTCATTCCATATTCCCTTGCCTTATCGTTTAGTGCATTTACTAGTATTTGTAAACCCCTTTCGGAATCGCACACAATAGCTTTATCGTCTGCATATCTTACTGACTTTACTACTTTCCCTCCAACTATCACTCCCTTGCTTATTTCTTCCCAAGCTTCATTCACCATTTCCTCTGCATATATATTAAAAAGCGATGGTGATAATGGGCATCCTTGTCTTACCCCTCTCCCTAACTCTGCCCATTCCGACTCTCCTTCAGTTATTCTAACTCGCGCTGTTTGATTTAAGTACAAATTTTGCACCAAACGCCTATCTTTCCAGTCCAACCCAATTTTCTTTAAAATTCCCATTAATTTTGGCCATTGAACTCTATCGAAAGCCTTTTCAAAATCGACAAAACATGCACATATATCCTTTTTAAATTCCAGGCTTCGTTCTACTAGCACCCTCATTACCCCGATTGCATCCCTCGTTCCTTTCCCTTTCTGAAATCCGAACTGGTCTTCTCCTATTTGTTCCTTAATTTTTCCTTCAATTCTTCTATTCAATACTCTTAGAATAACCTTTGCCGCGTGAGATATTAAACTGATTGTACGATAATCCCTACACTCAGAAGCATTATTCTTTTTCTGCAAAGGAATCAGGATTGTCTTAGTAAAATCCTCTGGCCATTCCCCTTCATCATAAATTTTTCTACATAAATTATAGAATTTCCTCTTACCCTTTCCCCTCAGGTTTTTAAGTAGCTCAACTGGTATCTCGTCAATGCCCGTTGCTTTGTTTCCTTTCATATCACGCAAGGCCCTATCAATTTCACTATCTAATATCCCAGGTCCAACATCATCATCCTCCACTTCTTGTTCACTTTCTAACATTATGTTTGTTGGCTTCATGTCCTTCCCATATAGTTCCTCGACATATTCTTTCCACCTTTCCCTTATGCTGGCTGGATCTCGTATAACTTTACCATTATTATCTTTTATTGTGGTTGTTCTGTTTCGTGTTTTATTTCCCGTTAACTGTTTCACCTTTCTATACATTAAATCGACCCTCCCACTTTCGTCCAGCTTTTCTATTTCGTTACATTGTCCCTTCCACCACTGTTCCCTCGCCCTATTTGTTTCCCTTCTCAGTTCGTTGTTGAGAGCCCTATACATTCTACGTCCTTGTTCTGTGTTAACCCTTTTCCATTTCCTTCTTTCCTCCATTTTATTTATCATTTCTACCGTCACCCATGGTTTCCTAATTTTGTTTTGTTTGACCCTTCCAATAGTTACTTGCGCACTATCCTTGATACTGTTTTTAATCTTTTCCCATTCTCCGTCTATAGTAAGTTCCCTCCCATTATCCTCTAAGGCCTTACTGACTGACTCTTGGAACTCTCTCGCTTTCCCATTTTTAAGGGCTTCAAGGTTCCATTTTGGTGTAATTTTTGCTCGAAATATCTTTTTAAACTTTAGCTCGGTTTTCATCATGACCAGGTTATGGTCTGAGTCAACATCAGCACCAGGGTAACTCTTTGAATTTTTAACACTATTTCTAAACCTTTTTCTTACCAAAATGTAATCAATTTGGTACCTATCCGTATCTCCTGGCTTTTTCCATGTGTACCTCCTTCTATTATGGTGCTGAAAAAGTGTGTTTGTGATACAGAGGTTATTCCTCTTACAAAAGTCTACTAATTTCTGTCCCCTTTCGTTTCTATTTCCTAGTCCGAACCCTCCCACTTCTTCTCCATCTTTGCCTTGCCCAACTACTGCATTCCAGTCCCCCATTACAATTAGGTTTTTATTGCCTCTAACCCTTCCCATTACTTCTTCTATTTGTTCATAAACAAGTTCTACTTCATCATCACTATGTTCGCTAGTGGGCAAGTACACCTGAACTATCACCGTGTTTACTGGCTCAGCCTTTATTTCTACTGACATAACCCGGTCGCTTATTAGCTCTGTAGCTATCACGGCTTTTCCCGCTTTCTTGTCTAGCACTACCGCAACTCCCCTCTGGCTAGAATTTCCCCCACTGAAAATTACTCTGACATCATCACTCCAGAAATCACCCCCATCCTTCCATCGCACTTCACATAGCCCTAGTATGTTAATGTTGGACCTCTTCGATAATTGTTTACTGAGGCCAAATTTCTTAACATTCCATCGGGGAAAATATAACAATGGTCAACACTGATCGTAAAATTGATATGAGAAAAGCATGAATTCTTAAAAATACAAACACTTCCACTCCTTTCAGCAAAAACAGTTTAATTAAGTAGAATAATATTCATCAAACTATCACTCGCATCGTTAACAATAGAATCCACAAATTTTTGTGCATAAAAGGTCAGGTAAGTTTGTGAGAAACTGATGACAGATTGATGAAATTCTAATGCTGCCAAAAGCAGAATAGACCGTACTCACATCACAGTCATAAGAGCATCTCGAATACATCATGCGAAGACATTGAGAATTATGCATCAGAGATTTCGAGAGAAATTTTCACGATACACAAAGGAAAAAAATCTGTAGGTAAATAAACATCTCGTAACGGGCAATAACGAAAATCAAGCAAGTGGCCAGGGTAAACATAAAAATCTTATTTCATCCATACTACGTAAATTTAAACGAATTGGAAATTCTTTCCCTACATTCAGTCGAACGGAACCGATGTACTGGATTGGATTTCATTAACTTAGAAGAAACGCCACAGTGTCCAAAGGGGAACTGAATTAAATGCGACTATATACGGTTCAAATACATAAATATCAGTCTTGGAACTGAGACAGAGGAGGACATCAATCATTAAGTACTTGAAAACGATAAACTCCAAGAAAATTAAAAGCTCAAGAAAGAAAAAGGGAAGGATCACATAAAGAGATGCTTGCTACTGCAGTTCGAAAAAGCCAAGGGTTCCAAGAACCACTCCCACTCCAAACGATAGCAATCGACAATCCTAATGCATAGGGGGCCAATGGCAACATTTACTATTTAAAGTTATTGCAGTGTAATTTAGCACCGCTGATTTAAAAAAAATCGCCACAGCGAAACTCTCGTAAACTAAACGTTAATGACTCTCCACTCCAGATCCGATCACTTTTATCACCTCATGATTCATCAGATTACAAGCTACATAATCACTTACGCTGTAATTTTTTTACCGCGCTTGATCACTCTTCCGATTAGATACCTCGCGGATCGTAAAATTTGTTTCCACTGGACGGGTAACGTTCACCTTTTTGGCTGAAAAAGTATTAGAAACTCAGCCAAAATTTTTGTGGAGGAAGAGTTAGACGCTTTACTAGACACTGTCCTACTTTCCGCCCAGCTTGTGACCCCATACGCGCTCCTGTGAAACCCATCCGATCGCCGTTAATACTGAACAGGGAATGAGAAAGTGGGCAACCTTGACAAAATACTCTTCCTAATGCTGCCAATCCACACCCTCAACTCCTTTACCATTTAACGTTTAACCAGAACCATCGGTTTTCCTCCCGCGTACTTTTCGGAGGCGAAATCGGCGAAAAATGCGTTCCGAAGGCCGTGCTAGACTAGAAAACGTTCTTAATAATGCTATCAACTGCAGCTTTTATAAGTCCCGGTTTCCTTAATCTTTAGCCTCGAACCGAGTTTTGCTTTAAAGAAAGTTCTGGATAGGCGCAATCCTAGTTTTGAGGCCGAAATATGAATCCAGCCCATATTCAATACTTGCCAATTTTTACTGAGTTCTAAAACGCAGCTGCAATAAATATTTACGATTGCACGCTAACCAGAAATACAGTTAATCAAAAATTATTTCAATTATCACTTACTAACACATATTCACACTCAATTTTAAGACGTTCGTAAATATACGAAGACCTTTTGCCTGACCTGACAAAAGCGGATAAAGAATTACATTCCCAAATCTGATAATTAGAATTGTTTAGTTCAGAAATACCAAGCCTAATTAATTACGTCTGACTGTCAACCACCTGCCTAAATCGGTTAGACACAAGATCTTCTTTGCGGATAGGATGTATTTCCAGCAATGAGTTCAACTAAATCAGGCAATCAGATAATGATAAATAATCATATTCATAACATCAACAGGGAAACAAAGAATAACTTCAACTACTCATAACCAGAAGTACATACATTTCATTTGATAGGAAACTATCTTTCAATCGAACCGAACTAAAAGTTTTTTATTAGAAGACAGGCTTTCGACCGACAAGAGACAACAATAGCAACAGTTCCTTCTCAAAATTCTTTAACAACGAGCTAAGCCCATAAAATTCTTATGAAAGCGTGTCCTCGATAAATTTGTCGACGGAGTCTAAATAAGGCCATCTGAAGTTTCCCCAGTATCCGCAGAATGTAAGACAGGATGCGAACAAAAAATATTTATTTGCACTACGAATATTGTACGCTGACTTATTTTCTACCGTTATCTACACAAAAAATCATACTTAGAAATTAAAACAGCTGTTTCAGCTTCAACACTGCTGAACACACCAGCGTCCTCGATGGAATTTCGATCGCTAATAAGTGAAGTAAATATAACCAAATAAGGAAGAGATCATAACCTTGAGTAAACTTACAAACACCCACCAACTCAAGGAATAATAGGTGCGAAAAATAGTGACATGACTGGGACTCGAACCCAGGTCTCCCACTTTCCGGGCAGGTATTCTAACCACTGAAATACCACGTCTCTTCCTCAATGCCAATTCTAGACCGACCACCAAATATGAAAAAAAAAGTTCCTGAGACTTAAGAAAAATGACTAATAGAAATTAAAATGGAAAATCCTTCGTATTTATCCGTAAAATAGCAAAATGCAGATTTAGAATTTTATTTGCATTAATGAAAATATATTTACTTGAGAAATACGTAGAAAATAATTTTACGACGAAAAGAAAACGAGTAAATTGAGTACGCACAGACGCATTAATTACTTTAAAACAGTAGATAAGAGAGAAGTTTAAAATTGATTTGTTTTACTAGTTAAAAGATTCAGAGTAAGTACTTAGAAGTATGAATCCTTTCCGATATCTCTTGGTTACAATCTATGCGAATTGAAAAATTAGATTGATCTTGCAATGAAAACTCCGGTACATTAAAGTGATAAAAGTGATAACAGTTCTGAAACACCGCAAGAAGTAACTCGAGATTGGATCTTAAAGACCACAGGCTGTCGTCAACTTGAGCGACATATTTAAGACAGCAAGAATAATCAGAGATAGAACACAAGTTCGCTGAGAAGCTGTAGAAAGGCGAAACATTCAAAAAGGAAAATGAACATCCCATTGCGTTCCTGCGGGCGATTCTTGAAGATTAAAGGGATGGGAGAAGAGAAGATTGGTTGCTACTGGAATGTCTCCTTAGACAAGAATGGGCTGAATGGAAAACTACGTTTGATAGAGATGAGGGCGAATCGTTATTGAACGACTGCGACTCGGTCGAGGATGCAGTCACTCCGATAAGCATTAGTATGCGGAGTGATTGGAAAGGAAAGATTCGGAACAGAGCTATGACGAGTACAATAAGGAAGGAGAAAAAACGGGTGTTGACAAAAGAGAAGGAATTAACCAAGGAGAATGGAATTTTAAATGGAAAAAGCCGGGCGTGACTTACTTATTCAGACGAGGTATGAGAGAAATGTTCAGGAAATATCTCTCCTCTAACTAAATTGGGTTAGATAACCCATTAAAAGGAACGTAAAAGAGGGAGAGAACTAGAAATTTGACGCGTAAAAACTTAACGCTGAAATGTGAAATAAAATTTAAACAACGGTAAATGAACGAAAATTAAATAAATCCTTTCTAATACATACGACATAAGCTGCGTAAAAGAATGGGACTTTCGATTCACATATAAATAATCGTGGTCATTTCAATAAAGTAATTCAGGTCAAACTCTGGTCGATCGATTCGTCTTGATTCTCTTAGACCAAGGTCCGGTATTATAATGTATGCTTAATGTATTATCATTTATGGTTTCTTAGATTTAAAGTTAAGATTATAATTCATACCCTACATATGATGGATTGGCATGGATATCAATTATAATCTTCACTTTAACGAACCATCATAACACTGGGCCCTAAGGTGAACACCGGTTTAAGTCCATTTTAAGCAGACATTATGATACCGGGCCTTAGGCTACCAAAAAATCCTAAAATCCCATAACTACAACTCTCTTCGGATCTTAGTGCTTTATATTCGCCAATGTATACGCGAGAGAAGAAGACCCGTTTTCATATTGTCTCGACTAAATACTCATGACGTGCATTTCTTTAGCCTTCGGTCGTTCTCTAGAATCCCATACCCGTCCCACAGTCAAGTCGGCGGAGTAATCGTGAAAAGGAATAAAATTAGTCGTTGTCGTTGTTAACTGCCTTCCCGAAATATCTCCTACACTTACAATGGTATCGCTTATAGAAAAGGAAAAGATGAACACAATAACGTTGAAAATTTTCCATCGCATATTTCAAACTCATCATCATATTTTTCACTGTTAAACATAGGAGGAAGGTCAAAGGCTAATGGCATCTAAAAATTGATTTTATAATTTACTTCACAATAATATTTAAACGATTCATAAGTCTATTACTGTACTAATATCCCAGTAAATATATAACTGAAGGCCACTCGGCAGTCTTCTGTTAGAAAAGTGGCTTTAAAACCAATTGCCCAAGGCTAATTTCTACTCTATCTTTCTAAATTTCGAATCGGTTTGTCAATAAAATATAAATAGAAAACAGAAAAACAAAGGAATAATAAAATATTTCAATCAAGAAATAAGTATCCACCAAATGCTTCGTACAGATCAACTACTTACGTTACCATCAACGTCCATATTTTGAATCGCTTACATATAAGCACATAAAAGGCAAGACAATAAATAAAGAGGGAAAATAAAGGTATACCGTACCAGTAATTTAAAATATATTTAGAGTTCAAAATGTTAACGATGGCTTACAGAATCGAATCTATGAACGCTTTGGAACGATGAGGTACTAGCATCTTTCAGAGCAAGATATACAGATTAAAAGTTATACCTAAGCATAAGAAACTACACAGTATACATGCATTTAACAGGAATGGATATTAAAAAAGATTACAATTTTCAATTAATTTAATTTGTTGAGAGGGTTGTATCACACACATTTTACACTCCGATTAGAATTTCAATATTACTTCCCGGTTTTATTACAGAAGAACCTGACCGTCAACTCACGTCAGTATGTTAGTAGACACCGTTTTAAAAATCAGGCCATATTTGCCGTCCCATTTAAGAATGATTAAATCACACCCCGAGATAAATATGGAACATAACGAATCTCCGAAACGAAATGAGTCCAAAAATATCTTCTAACCTTAAAATGATGAGCGATAGAGAAACTAAAATCATGCCGAAGAAAATCACTGAGAGCCGCTGAACTATCGTATCCAATTCTGTTCTCTTAGCCACGGAGAGACATGACAGCAATTAAGCTAACCTGTCACTCGTCACTAAGATGGGAACGCAGCTCTGCGGAAAGGGCGATTCTCTGGATAATTAAAACTCGTTAATGGGATCAGGATGCCTTAATTTGGGTTGGAGATATGAAAGATTGCGCATTTTTCCAGACCACATGCTATAACTGCAAAATATACTGAAATAAATCGTACTTGGGCAATGAATTTAAAATGTTTAGAACAATAACAGCAGACGATTGCAAAAACTATCTTCACTGGAATGATTATCGACACAGTAGTTACAAAACAAGTCATAAATCCTCTTACGTTGTCGCGTATTAGCTAATAAATAAATAAAAAACAGAATTTTTTATGGCATGTAAAGAGCGACATCAGGGTTTTTTTGCAAAACGCCATTACAATAAAAGTAATAAAAGGCAATTCTAAGTATTTTCTCCGTAACAAAATAGAACCTACTAATTTTTATATCAAATATATAGGTAACCTTTTTAGGGTAAAACTCGAATAAGATTTTGCTCTCCAGCTTTAGGAGCAACAATTAGTGATTGATAATAATTCTTAAAATTTAAAGGAATCATTGAAACTCAGGAGATAGTAACTTGTGAGATGAAAAACTTAATTTAACATTCGAAAATTTAACAAACGGGATTGATTTAACTAGGACAACACAGGTTTTTGCCCTCAGAAACAAGGAATCCGAGTGAAATATTTTATCAGCTTTGGCTAGTTAGTGGATGGTCGAATTAATTAAGAAGAACGTATTGCTGAGCAATCATATATGGTCGAATTAATTATGATTTCTGTGTTAACATTTTAACTTTTCCTAAACGCTTCCTTCCTAATAAGAACAAAGATGTTTCACGAGTGGAAGTGAAATTTCGGTGCTAAGTTGGACGCCATCAGCTGTCTTGCACGTCTACGCTTAGGAAGTAGTCTCATCTTAAAACAGATAGCATGACAACGATATCGACATAACCCCTAAATCCGTCCCTTAAAGCTCAATTCTTCAATCCGCTGGTATTCCACCCGTCAAACTTCATACCAACACCTCCCGAAATCCTGTGACATGCTCTTTCGCATTCTCCACCCTCTCTTTCCGCCCATGCTTCTTTTCGACTCAGTCAATTCTTCCCTTGACAACGATTCACACTTGGTTGGACGTTGCTTAACAACAGTCACTCTTGGCCACTCTCCTTAATCACCCATTCATTCCTCACTCCATAAGCCATCCGTCGCAAAAATCAACCTCGGCCGTCACTTGGGGGGGGGGTTGCAATGCCACACCCATGCCCGCCACCGTGTAATAATGCGGGTAATAGAGCGAAGGAATGTAAACTTCGTACTACTCTGCTCGGTAATGACTCATTTTTCCCACTGCAACCCTTCCGCTTTAGCATTCATCTTTCCATTTATCTCAACCATTGAACTCCTATTCTTGCAAAACACGCTACTCGCATGTTGCACGTGTCTTCCATTCACAACTAGCTGGCACGTATATCGCGTCCAAATTCAATTCGCGTAGACTGAAGAGACTGATTCACCATCGTATTTAGCAGCATTGTCAGAATATATGACATAAGAGAATGAAAAATAAGTCATTTAACTGATTACATTTAACTGAAAGGAGATCTATTGTGGTGAACTATCTCCGCAGATCTCTCGATCTAACAAATAATTCCAGAAAGAAAACCTAACGATATTTGCTCCAAAATACTTAAAATAAAAAATTATCGTTCCCAAATATTACCCATGGGTGCAATAACAGCTCGCAGATTCGCACTAGTTAGACCCTGACTTTCGAAGTACAATTAATAAAACAGTCTTCCTCGAAGAAGATCACGCAGGATATCTAAACTAATCATTCAGTCGTTTCAGAAATGTTTAGACGAAAGCTAGAGATATTCGCCGAGGGGACATCAAAACTCATCTGGGTCAACCCGCAAGCTGTCGACACAGACGCGTTTTTCGATCAAGCTAAGGGATTTGATGGGAATTTTCGTGAATAGAACAAGACACTAGATTTTAGCAAGAACGCTAGTAAGCCAAAAGATGGAAGGTTTACTACAACAGCTATGATACTACTTAATCTCTGCGACGTCACTGAGGGGCGTTAGTTCGCCTCAGTGGGTCAATGGCTCGACGAGGGGTGGTCACCCGCTTCGCCGAAGAAGTGCACCCTTCATGTTCGTTAGTTATCGATCATACCCTACAAATGAGAGCACGCAAGAAATATCCGTTCTTATCTTACCGTCTCGACTATCTAGCGAACATAACGGCTTCTTGTGCCAACATTTATAAAAGGAAAGCACTTGGCCATCACCAGAAAAACCTGTTTACGAACGTAATTGAGTGAGGAATTTTGGCTTTTCGTCATGGGAAATGAAATTAATAACAGGAAAAGTTACAGAAAATCATAAAATACGATGAAAATTGAAAGTCAACACAGCCAAACTTCGAAAATTAGTCACTACTTTCGAATAACTCCGACCCAAATAAATTTACATAACTATGTAAATTTATTTGGGTTATATTGGTTTATCAAGGGTTGTATGTAGATATGGTTACAAGTTATGGTAATAATTTAAGTCAGTATTAAAAACCACATATTCCAGCAATTTTATCAACATGAGATAACCCAAATATTTCGAAATTCAAATGAAAGTCGCCATCAACTATAATTAACTAGGGTTACGAATGAGTCTGCCATTGTCAAATAACCAAATTGACAAAACCAACAAATAACCAAATCGACAAAACCAACAAATGAACTCTTAACGCTACAAATCGACAAGAAAACATATGCATTACAACTTTGAGCCAACAGTGATGACTTAAAGAATACTCCTACAAATCTACAAAAGTATCATGAAACAACGACCTAGTAATATTATTTATCGCAAGTATAAGGAATTACCATGGTCAGAATATTGTGTAGTAGGTTTATATCACGCTATAAAGAACGTTCTTGCTTTAAAGAGTCGTAAAAAGGCAGAACTGGTCCTAAATTCAATTACAACCCAGTTCTGTCACTGAACTATCAATCACAAGTGCATTTTCTTACAACACCGAATAATCACATTGGACTTAACCTCTCATAAATCTAAAATGTATTTTATCACTTCTTGTCCAAATTTAGACTTATTTCAGATAAAATTAACAATATCACTACAAATGTGTACAGTAAATAATAACAAAATACAACCCATGTAAAACAAATACATACAATCTGAAATACAACAACTATTCAAGCTTTCAATTCTCATTACACTGTTTGAGCGATAGTTTTTCTTTCCCTTGGATGGAGTTTAGGTGTTCTACAAATCAAAACGTTACTGATGAACTGCCGTCAAAATCAACGTTGTGCTCGAAACACCTTAAGGCCAGTATAATATAAAGCAATACCACCGTATACAGTAAATACAAAGATTATAAGCTACGAAAGATTAAAAAATAAGTTTGAACTTTAGAGAAATATTCATTAAATAATACCTCTCTTTAACTCAATAAACACCGACGTCATTATAAAAACAGACTTGCCGACTGTAAATGTTTGTTTCATGATACATCTATTTTTACTTACGGAAAATAGAAGAACAAAATAGTTGTGCCCAAGAGGAGGGTCCAGGCGAACGTTGCTGGTATAAATCTTGTTTTAGGTTTACATTTGGGCATCCTGTAAATATTATAATCCTCGAAATTAATCTCACAGTTTTCTGCTACAGGTCAACATGGCCGCACCTACTAACTCAAGTTTGTATCATTCCGAGTTTCCATTCTAGAGGCCGCAAGAATATCAGTCTGACGGTGTAAATTAAAACAAATGGCTATAAAACAGTACAGAAATTAAGTGCACTAATTCATTTTACTGGCAGATACTAAACTGAGCAAGTTTAACAAGAAAACCTAACAGAATGACAACGCCAGAAGGCACTATATTACTCTGAGGATCAATACGCAAAAGCACTATGGAGATTTCGCATTGAGCATGTGCCGTTCGACACGTTGCTTCAGAAAAATTGAACAACGTAAGATAATCTTTTCCACTGTAACGCAATCAGAATTATGTTTGGCTCACAATTTTACCGTATAATTAATGTATAATACACATGTGCCTGGAACAAACGAATATAAACGGTAGTATCTTGTTTGGCAGATTAACGCCCACCATTTGTCATATTCTTAATACCTAGGAGTACGGCGGTAATTTGAAATCATAGTTGGCAAAACGTCTCGCATCCAACCACTCGCACAGATCCAATGGGGATTGATTTAAAATAAAACACTAGTTTTTAAAAATAATTTAATAATAAACGTATTTATAATCTATATAAAAACCAATAAAATATGCTCATTTAATTTCTATTACAGCGTAGAATGTTTTAAAATTTATATGATACATATTGCAAATACTGAATCTTATACATTTGCATACATTCATGAAATCAGATACAATGTTTTTATATAAAGCTTCCACTTTCCTCTGTACAATAAGAGAATGCAGTTTAATTTCATTGAGCAGAGGCTTCTTTAGCTGCCCAACAAGTGTCCCAAAATATTTTCAAACGATTATCTGTGTTGGCACAGAAAGAACGGAAATCTTTCAACAGTTTGACCTGAAATACTTCATCTCCCATGGCCGGAGTAGAGGATGATTTCCATCTTCGGCTAATCATGTGATTCCATGACCACAAAAAGCCCATCTAAAAGTAATACAATAAGGAAATTTTTAAGATTAACTCAGCTGCATGAGCCATTTTACACATAGTAATAAAAATAATAATTTCACCCATAGATATATTACATGAAAGTTTGCAAAAAGTGAAAGAGAATCATTAAATGTACTTAATGGGATTCACTCCAAAAGAATGATTTTGGGAATCACACTGAAATCAATACAAAATTTTATCTTGAGTTGAGGTTGATTTTAGGTTGACATTTTTAAAATTCAAGAAATTAGGGTAACAGATTCCTAAAGACTTAANAAGGTTGTGGGTAACCTGCCCTTCACAAGCTGTCAATGAGGAAATTAGGCATATTTTGTATGGTGTACTTGTGATTCAGTTGCTAATTAAACAAATGGTGAAGTATTTAAGTAGATGGAATTCAATCCTTTCATCTGGAGGTAAAATCTCCTCTAACTAAAATGGAATTAATATCCAAGCATTGAAGTACTTCTACCATTTACAATCAAAGTTTACTGCCAGTCTGAAAGAACCTATGAGAGCCTCTGAAAGAACCTATTGTTATTGCAATGAAGATATACAGTATATCCTGTCTAAGGCAGAATCCCAAAGGACCGAGAAAATTCTTCAGTTTACTCAAGTTTTCCAGCTTAGGTAGGTTATCACCAAGTGCATTTATGTATTAAGAATTGCTGTTTCAAGAAATGGGAAACAAAAATAAATGTAAAGATAATGCAATGAATATATATTTCAGAAAAATCACCTAAAGAAACAAACAAAAAATGCTGAATTTGTGTATAAGAGGTATGTAACAGACTGAATGTAAAATATAATTATACATAAAAAATAATTCCTCATACTATATTTCAGAAATTTTAATCCTATGTTTGTGAACATAAGAAATCCCACATTTTTCTGAGGCTAAATTTGTCTAAAACTATCCTTGTCTTATACTTGCATTCAGTAAAATTCCTTAAAGTAATTAATATTACCTACCAGCATAAAAAGTACAAGTAGATAATTTACCATGAACTTATGAAGAATTTGAAAGATGTTCATTACTCTCTGTAGCACAAATGTAAACTTGAAAACCCAAGGTGAAACAAATGTGAAAAATGCCACACAGCTTTCTGTGCTTGTTTAACTAGATTTCCCTCATCCTTCAAAACTTGAAAAATTCTACTTTAACAAAGAAATTTGCCTCAGAGTACATTTTATGACAAGATGAACACCTCTAGTTCTTAAAGGCATGACTATATAAAATGAACAAATAAATTTAGCAAATGTTAAAACTCATAGAAGCTATGGCATAAAAATGTCAATAAAAATATAAAAAACACACCATTATCTCACCCTTAACTTACCCTTTTCTCTGGCCCACAATCATCTTTGTTCTTCCCACTGACATGTCTTGTGATATACTCCTCATGAGGACTAGCAATCATATCTGCATGGCTGGCATATCGGCTACCTTTTGTCTGAGAATGAGTGCCACTCCCTGAGTCTGAGTGGTGAGGACATGGCTCAGATGGTATCAGAATGAAAGCATTCCCAGTCAAATGAATGTACTGATGGTGATGATGAGAAAGTATTGGGGTTGCATTTGGTGTTGGCGCTGGTGCAGAAGATGGAGTGGTTGTAGACCTACTCCTGGAGGTAGAACGAGCTGGAGAAGACTCAATAGCACAAGGTAAAAAACCAAAGCGAGTGACGATGGCTTCTTGAAAAAGAAACAAACGCTGATCCCAGGTATCTTCGGGAAATTCTGGAATTAAAGCAACCGAAGGAACTTCAGTATTTTGAAAAAATGCAGCAATTAATTTGCTACTGAAAAAACTCTGAAAACTCGTAACCTTTGCCCCACAGCTGGTGATAATGAGATCCTGTTCCTGTGAAATTTGAACTCCAACCAAACTGGAAACTGTGTGGAGATTCCTCATTGATACCTGCATATACATCATAAATACCAAACAACTTTTATAGAGTAATGCTGTAAAATATAAGAAGAATTCAGTAAAACAAATTAAGCAATTAAGCACAAATGATTCTTAATTGTTCAAGATAGGCACAACACCTCCTAAAATATACACATCTTTTACATCTCTGAAAAGAATTTTTCAAATATAAACAACTTTTCTTGATTAATACAAACAATACCATCCCTTTTTTTGATTGACAAACAAAGGCAGAAGAATTGAATATTTGGCTTTTACAATATTCACTCTCTCAAGATTTAAATTAACTAAACAAATCAACAAAGAAGAAATGGATACTATGCTGAAATTACATACATAAGGCACCACCTTCTGTATTCAGGCAAGGAGTAGCAATGCATTTATTTTGATAGAATCTTTTGAGTTCCAATTTTTAAAATAAATGCAAGTCTCCATTTTAGCTACAAATCAGCAGTTTTACTTTTTAAAGCTATTTATCTTCAGATTCATTTGAAAACAAAACTAAGGAACACTGATGAAAGTTTGTTTAGTATGATTTGTAAAATAATTCAAAATCATTATCTCTTCATCAAAGTTAATGAAAATGTTTGCATTCATCATCTTATGCTATCCATTCTCCACTAGAATTTCTACTTGGAATGATTAAAATGTGCCATTTTGATGATGATACTTAGCATTTAGAAAGATTTTCAATTGATCTTATCAAATTTTTATTCTGATTACAAGAGTTATGCAAAAGAATTTACATCTAAAATACTTGAAACATTAAAAAGAACCAAAATTAAAACAAAGGAAGAAAACAGGGTAATAACTATGTACATAAACTAGGAAGCCCCCAGATAGCCATGAGGGTGGCACATTTGGCTTAGGTAAAGTTGGTCATGAATTTGATTTCCAACAGGCCAACATTGATCTCTGTTCACTCAGCATTGTAATAAACATAAGTTGTAATCTGAATTAAGATGTAGTGAATCTCGTCCTGAAAAGCCAAATACAACGGCATGGTAGTTGATACACTGATGTAATTCAATGTAAATGCCACTGGGCTAGGCCCTATCCCCCAAAGGAACGCTGCAAAAGGTCTTATACAAAACGTAGGAATGCTAAGAAAGCATCCATAAAAATTTGAAACCTAAGATGTATATAAAATAAAGTGTAAAAATTAGGAAAAATTATGACATACCAAAAATATACAAATAAAGATTTTAATAATAGACAAAACAGCCTTCCAATTTGATATTAAAATCCCTGAAAGAACCTTTTCTTATATTGTACCTATTCAGCATGGATTCAGGGATGTGTACACACAAGCAGGTGAAAGGTTGTGGGTAACCTGCCCTTCACAAGCTGTCAATGAGGAAATTAGGCATATTTTGTATGGTGTACTTGTGATTCAGTTGCTAATTAAACAAATGGTGAAGTATTTAAGTAGATGGAATTCAATCCTTTCATCTGGAGGTAAAATCTCCTCTAACTAAAATGGAATTAATATCCAAGCATTGAAGTACTTCTACCATTTACAATCAAAGTTTACTGCCAGTCTGAAAGAACCTATGAGAGCCTCTGAAAGAACCTATTGTTATTGCAATGAAGATATACAGTATATCCTGTCTAAGGCAGAATCCCAAAGGACCGAGAAAATTCTTCAGTTTACTCAAGTTTTCCAGCTTAGGTAGGTTATCACCAAGTGCATTTATGTATTAAGAATTGCTGTTTCAAGAAATGGGAAACAAAAATAAATGTAAAGATAATGCAATGAATATGGTAAATTTATAGGGAGCAATAAAATTTCTTATAATAAACAAGAAAAACTGAAAAAATGAAAATGGTAAATGGTGATAAAATATACTTGTACTTATACAATGCAATATAAAAGGAACACAAAAAATAAAATCTTAAGAAAATTCAATATTTATTATAATAATGTAAAATGTTGAACAAATTTTCTTAACGAAAGTTTCCAATTTTAGCTGTTACGTTGTTTTGATCAGCCTCCTCATATGGTTAAAAGATAGTGCTAATTCCACAGCTTTTACATGAATTTTCACAATACTTTCTGCATTAACAGAAAAAATTTCATATACATAAATCTTCTCAGATAATCATATATATTTCTCACATAATCATAATCTTCATATACATAAATCTTCTCACAATCAGAGTTTGAATTTCACCAAAATCACTATCACAAACAGCTTCTCTATTATCACCTCCGTCATCAAATATAAATCCACAGTTATAAATACATTTCCTAATGGTATCATTAGGAAATGTATTTATAACATAAATTCTGAAACCGAATTTCTGAACAATTCGGTTTCAGAAAAGGAAAGGGGACAAGAGACGCAATAGGACTTTTTAGAATAATTGGAGAAAGATATTTGGAGAGAGAAAAAGGGTTATGTTTATGCTTTGTAGACCTTGAAAAAGCGTTTGATAGGGTTAATTGGAGGAAACTAATGGAAGTAATGAAAAGAAAGGGAGTAGAATGGAGAGAGAGGAGATTGATTGAAAGACTGTACAAGAACCAACGAGTGGCGGTGAGATTTGACAGAGGTTTAAGTGAATGGTGCAAAGTGGGGAGAGGAGTTAGACAGGGATGCTGTATGTCGCCAACGTTGTTTAACATGTATTTACAAGAAATGATCGAGGAAAGTTTGGAAATAGAGGAAAATTCAGGAGCAAAAGTTGGGGGCAAAAGGATAAAATGTATCAAGTTCGCAGACGATATGGTAGTACCCAAGGAGAAACAGACATGAAAAAAGTCTGACGGAACCGGGACTCGAACCCGGGTCTCCCAATTGCCGGTCGGTTGCTCTATCCATTGAGCTATCCCGCCAGAACATTTCTCCATGCCGTTTGGGAGACTTTGTAGGTTGGGAATTTTCCGAGATGTACGACTTATCGTGCCAAGTCATCTAACCCATTTCCTTGTTTGTTATCCTTAAGGGGGGGTTCTCCTAACACCACTTTGTATGGTCGGTGCCTAGGAGAGGCCATGGCTGTGAACGATGCCGCTTAGTCGGACGAACTCACGCGCCGAATACCTACAAAGTCTCCCAAATGGCATGGAGAAATGTTCTGGCGGGATAGCTCAATGGATAGAGCAACCGACCGGCAATTGGGAGACCCGGGTTCG
>KZ308859.1:116581-127998 GCA_000376725.2 Ladona fulva | reverse complement strand
GTGGGAGAAGACAGAATTTTGATGGGTACTATTAAAAACCGGCAGAGAAACTGGATAAGACACTTCCTAAGGCATGAAGGACTGTTAAAAATGGCAGTAGAGGGAGCGGTGGAAGGAAAGATGAAGAGAGGGAGAAGAAGAAGAAAGCTTTTGGATGAAGTAAAAGGAAGAGAAGGATATGGAAAATTTAAAGCTAAAGCCTTGGGAAGAAAATTATTTTAAAACCAATTATGCCAAGGACCTGCCATTTGGCAGCAAACCAATGATGATGATGATGTATGGTATCACCTTTTACATACTTGACTGAATGGCTCAAAAATGTAATAGCATCGATTTTAGTGGTCATAACCATTACTAATGGTACCTCTTAGTTTTCCATTAGCAAATGTGAGCAAAAGCAATGTCAATTTTTCTTTTGAGTAGCGACCTCCAGAACATTTTTCTCCTTTCATTTGCAAGGTTTTATTAGGCAGAGCTCTGAAAAATAAAGCTGTTTCATCAGCATTTGCAATATTCTTTGGGTTATAATGGCGAATGATTTCTTTCAATCTTTTGTGCTAACTTATGTCACGTATTCCTACGTGTGCCACGTATTTTGGTCAATATGATTTGATACCCCACATGAGACATTAAATGTAATCCCATGCCTTTTCCTAAAACTTTGCAACAACCCATATGATACAATCATAAAAAGCAATCTATCTTAAGTATCTCTGTCATTTTCTCTGCTTTTTCCTGCAAAATCAGACCAGAAATTGGGAAATTCTTTGCTCTCACTGCTGAAAACCACTCAAATATGATACAATTTAGATCACTGTGCTTGGAATCCTTTTCTCTTTTCCTAGAAAAAATTGGTTTTGATGCTTGATAAATATTTCTCAAGAATTTTATCCTTTTCCATAATTATGGTGTAAATACGTGTCTTCCCACAGTTAAAACGATCTGTGAATTCTTTAAAATTCCTATTTTACTCACAAGCTATTTGAATTACATTCCACTTTTCCTCAAGATTTAAAGCTTTCACTTTTTACCCATGAATCTGTGAAAAGAAAAAGATATCTAATATCCAAAATAAATAACAATTTTTATTAATAATTACTCTAATCATTATGTATCATAACTGATTTTACTCTGTGCCATTTTGTAATACTAATCCATTGAAAAAATAAGATCAAGTTAACGATTAGTTAATCTCCTGTACATAGGGTGATGGTTTGACTTGTAAATATTGAACTTCTTACTTTCAGATTATCTATTAAATAAAAATAAATTTTAACAAACCTTTAGTAAATGTAAAGATTGTTTCTGTTGTGCCAATTAGGATAGTGAAGAGCACTGTATCTGCACACAGTGAGAGATTGAAAAGATCCTTTCTTTGACTATTTTACAGAAAGACTGGCAATATGTTAGGGCATGAACAAAAGGAAATCAGGTTTCCTGCTAGCTGGTGTCAATGCAATTTCCCATGTTATCATGGCAGAACCTCTGTTTTTTAGCCAGGTATGGAAAATTGTGTGCCGATCTGCAATATTACCTCAGATTCAATCGAAAAATGTACTGTTTGTGGGAAAAAGAGATAAAATAGGGTCGACACCTTAAAATGCTTAATACAAGCAACAAGAATTAATAGAAAGCAGATAAAGAAGGTAGCCGCTGATAACAAATTTCAATCAGATTCTTCTGTGAGTGCTTTAGCTCCATTAAAACACTGTATCACCTCGAGGATATCACTTCATTAAAGATTTTGTAAAGTTAGGATTGACCAGAGTATTGGCACAAGAAAGGAAATCATATCCTTTGTTAGGAGTCCAGATATGATAATGTTGATGACCTTGCATCTGCAGTGTCGGTGTTTATAAGAAAGCAAGAATGCTTAGCCAAAGGAGTGAGGGAACACCCAAGGCAAGCTTAGCTCATATGGAGACCTCAAGCGTAAACTATCAAAATAAAGTCCTCTGTATTAAGTGTTTTTCTTTTGAGTATTCTTCATTTTAGTGTTAACTGTTTGTTTATTCCTTTGAGATGGCAAATGACTTGGAAGATAAGCAAGCCAAATACTTTTGAAAACAAGAAAATCTTGTTCCATCTTAAACAGGTTCTAATAATACTTGTTCCTTTGGGAAGTTGAAGAAATATAGATTTCCATCCATGTTAGTGGCCTTTCCAGGGAAAAAACCTGGTGTATATGCATTAATATTATTAATGCTTCCATCTTAGGCAGGTTTTTGCCTTAAACAGGTTCTACCTTAGACAGGTTTTACTGTATTTTAGTTTGGCAAACTGAAATTCTACTCTCTAATCCTAAATTTCCATTTATGATTGTTCAAATTTTTGCTACATCTTCCTTCTAAGGTCAAAAAGAACTTTACTCTCCTCACTAAGATATATACTCATATATCTTTGTTAATGGTTTCACATGCATTTGAAAATGAGCCAAATAAAGTTTATTTTTAAAGTATGAAAAACATTCATCAAAAAGAATTTACGATAATTAAATTAATAATCGATGCTGATGAATGATTAAGTATTCACAGTATGTGGCAAAACATTTTATTTCAATTTATTATGAGGATTAATAAAATAATGTAATGCAATCAACCTGACAATGCCCTAAGAATCTATCTATCAGAAGCATATGGTTAAAAGCAATAAGCTTAGTTATTTATATAGATATAGAAAATCACGCCCTTAAAATTAATTAAATTAATAATTTCTTACCTTCAAATAGATAGCTTTTGCTGCCCATCAGTGACTCTACATCCAAAGGTATAAATATAGGTCCCCTGAGTGGATCAGATTTGTGTGTGAAAGGAAGAGCAAATGGATCCGCTGGTATTGGCACCATTTGGATTCCACACACTTGAGCCNATTCACTAGCTATTTAATAATTATAAATAATGAAAGTGATATAAATTATAATGCATCTTGTCTTCTAATAAGCACTTTGTCTGAGTTTGTGTCTGAATTATTGACAAAAATTTTCAATGTTTAAAGCCTACAAAAATACAGGATCATTCTTCTTCTTCGGTCATTCTGTCCTTAGACAGGTTTCAATGAAACCGTTGCCTCCACACCATTCTATTTTGTGAATTTCTCTTCATCTCAACATATTTCCTTCCTTCTTTGATGTTTGCCAGCATTCCATACTTTCTCCTTCCTCTTCCCTTCTATTATCACTTTCTGTATTCCATTCTTCCTTAAAGTGTGACCTATCCAATTTGCCTTCCTTTTTTAATTTCTTTTAGAATATTCCTTTCTTCCCCAATCCTCCTTAGTACCTCTTCATTTCTAATTTTATCTTTCCAACTAATCTTTTCCAATCTTCACCAGAGCCATGTTTCACAGCTTTCTACATACTTTTCTTCTCTCTTCTTCAAGGTCCAAGTTTCGGCTCCATACAGAACAATGCCCCATATGAAGCATTTCGCAAATATTTTCCTAGTAACAACATTGATTTTCTTTGCTGTTAGCAGTTTCTTAATTTTATTAAATGCCATTTTTCCTTGGGCAATTCTACTTTTAATTTCTGCTGCATAGTTACCATTTTCTTCTATTAAACTTCCTAAATACTTGAAGGAACTTACTTGTGTTAGCTTTTCTTCTGATAACCATATATTCAAGGGTCCTTCTGACTTTGCTATTCTCATTAATTTTGTTTTCTTTCTATTTATTCTCATTCCATAATTCCATATTCTTTCCATCATATTCTGAAGTTCTTCTTGATTCTGTGCTATTATAGCCTGATCATTCGCGTATTTGATGGATGTTATTCTCTCTCCTCCAACTTTTCTGCCTGTAATTCATACAAAACTGAATTCTAGTCTTCTGAAATATATGATTTTAAATTATAATTTCTTCTAATATAATTGTAATAAAAATTCTCATATAATGAATGAATACAGGTAATTTTATACAAAATAAAAGACATGAAAGTTATAACTGTCTTTGATATCTATATGATTATTAATCTCTATGATGATTAAGACAGAAAATTAATTATAATTATGAGAAAAGATTAAAAACACAACTTCTACACATTACCATAGAGCTTTAATCTTTGGCTGATGATGATGCTAAGCATTGAAACGTACATTGGGGAAGATTAAAGTTGTAAGATAGTGTTTAAAATAGTGTTTTCATTCGTATTTCATCATGGAAAGCTACCACAAAGTTGAGGCCAAAACCACTGCTTCTAAATTATATTTAATCATTAAGCTGTGATTTACTTTTCAAAATCAATCAAGAAGACATTTTCAAAGAAAGAACAAAATTCCATGAAGTCATGCTTGATCATATTAATTTTATTCAATCAAGAAGAATTGTGTTAGGTCAGTTCCAAATGAATATCAACTGTTGATGCATAATGCATATTTTGTAAATCTGAAATCATTCATCCCAATAAGTTAAGGAAATAAACTGAAATTACTCACAAGTTCAGCAACTATGCTTCCAGTAGCATTAACCCATTGAAATACAAGCTCATAAGCACGATCAGGACGGTATATAGACTGATATAGAGCATGGCCCCACTCAATCCTGTCACTTTTGCAGTTTACATCAATCTCAAGATGAGTCTTTTTGTAAGAGTAAACTGAAAAACATTTTAAAAATTAATGGCCAAGGCAATAAAACTTCACTCTTACACTTTCAAAACTATATTTTAGGAACAAATTCTCTCCTTTTATAGCTCCCATTCCATGACAGAATTTCACTATATAAATATATAATTTATAACTTTATATATATTTAATTGCTTCATAAGAGAGTGTAAATGCTAAAAAGTTCTTGGAGTTTAAATCAACTTGAAGTTAAGACCAAATTGTTTCAGTTTTAGGCTTCACCCCTGCATTTTCATATCATTAAGTACAAAAAGAATGATACATAAATTAAATCATAAGCTCAAATGGCCTGTGAGAATCAACGTGCTTAAAGCTACATACTCGTAAAAAGTAACACTTCTCTAGTAAGTTTTCTGGGATGGCAAGTAAAGAAAACCTGAACACTCAGTGAGTAAGGTTTTCATGAATTTAAAAACTAAAATAATATTAGAGAATGCAAACAAACCACTAAGTATCCTCTCTTTCTCTTCTTCTCTACAGGCTTGTTCAAGAGTTGAAGCCAAAAATTTTAGAAGTTGCACTGGAGGTGGCATATTTTGAGACTGCCCTCCAGATGAAGTAATGGGTGGAGGAGAAGAATCGGCTGATACTGGAGAGGATGAAGAGCCAGCAGGAGTACCAGCAGCAGAGTTTACGGCAGATGAAGGCACTTGCTTCCAGTCATTTGGATGCTTCACCTCAACTTCTATCCATTCATTGACAAAGCTTTCAAGGCATCCAAGAGGAGGAACATAATCTGGATCTGCAAAAATTGTGCTGCATATTATTCATTTGAGTAAATGAAGGTGTAAAAAATCCTCTCCAACTATAAAACAATAAAATCAAATACATATAAATAACAGAATCTAAATCAAATTTAGAAATAACAGAAAGGATTTTTAACAAGTAAAGATGATAGTAACATTTTTCGTTACTTAAAATTACCAAAAAATGGTCGGAACCATTCTGCTTAAATAATCCTTAGTATGCTGTCAGGCAATATTAAGTTTATCTCCTACTTAACTAATTTCAGTATTCATTCAAAAGAACTTCTATTGAAGACATTTTATATTATTTTCATTGAGAATTCCTTTTTTTTTTTTTGAGAATGAAAGAGTTACAAGCATTATAGAACTAGCAGATATGTTCTTATACAACTATGTACTTGTTTATCATTTACTTGTATTTTGTATCATTGTACATTGGCTTTCTCCTTGTGAAGCCATTTTAAGCAAATGAAATAATTCACTAGCTATTTAATCTACATCCAAAGGTATAAATATAGGTCCCCTGAGTGGATCAGATTTGTGTGTGAAAGGAAGAGCAAATGGATCCGCTGGTATTGGCACCATTTGGATTCCACACACTTGAGCCTTCCTAGCAAGACCCTGAATCTAAGAATTTGCAAATAACAGTCATATTCTGTTCCATAAAATGAATATCTTGTATTTAACATTGCGTCCATCCATTGAATCATAATCATAAATTGAAAAATAAGCAGTGAAAAATATGGAAAGGAAATTAATATTCAGAGGATTTAAACTTAGAAAAAAAAATTTTAGAACAACATTTTAAGTTTTGACTACTATAGCAGCTATAAAACTGCAAAATAGACTGCAAAAGTTTCCTCTGTTTCGTGACAAATGATATTTTTGTTTCTGAATTATGGCTCAGATCAATTCTTAAACATCAAATGATTCAATCATTAAAAATTACAGAATAAACAATTATAGTAGGATTTCTTGATAAATATTACTGCATTCAGTCTAAATCTTACTGTATTGTGTTTTATATTCAAGGTCCTCACAGTACAAATTTGTTTTAACAAAGTGAGTATTGGTTAACAAATGTTTTCAATTTACACCACCAATAGTAACAGTCTACAAAATTCTTTAGAGGAAATTAGATGTTATTATATTTCCATAGAGNAATTTCTGCTGCATAGTTACCATTTTCTTCTATTAAACTTCCTAAATACTTGAAGGAACTTACTTGTGTTAGCTTTTCTTCTGATAACCATATATTCAAGGGTCCTTCTGACTTTGCTATTCTCATTAATTTTGTTTTCTTTCTATTTATTCTCATTCCATAATTCCATATTCTTTCCATCATATTCTGAAGTTCTTCTTGATTCTGTGCTATTATAGCCTGATCATTCGCGTATTTGATGGATGTTATTCTCTCTCCTCCAACTTTTCTGCCTGTGTCTTCCAGAGCTTTTGCCAGTAGTTTGTCTGCATACAAGTTGGACAGACATGGTGAAAGACAGCATCCCTGCCTGACTCCCCTTCCTATGTTGGTTTCTTTTGTTTCCTCTTCCCCAATCCTTACAACTATTTTCTGATGGATTTACATTTGCTTTATTTATACAAGATCATTATAATTTTCAAATACAAAGAATTATATTTGTAAGACCTTAGATCCATTTTATAAGCAAATTATAAGAACATATGACCAGAAAAATTAATTATCACCTTATCTGGGCAAAAGATGGATCAAGTATGATCATTGCCACCTGGTCCACCGACCCACATGCAATGATATATTAAATAAATAAATAACTATAAAAATACTAATAAAAAAGTTTAATAGATATGACACCACGAATTTATAAAATAATTGCTAAGTTTCAGGGATAAATTATCAAAATGCCTTATCAATAAGCTATACCATCTTTGACAGCATAAAAGATGCACATTTTTCCAGTATTATGGCTCAAAAATGACCCCAGGGTCCTATATGCAAAAGTTTGCTCATCATTATAGTTTAGCTTGTTTCTTCAATATCGAAGACAAATTGAGATATCCTTGATTGATTCGAGTAGATGATTATAACAAAACATAACATAAAAACTGAAATTCAAAAACTCTGCAGAACTTTAACTTGAGTTATAACAGTGCCGTTAAATTTTTTTTCGAGTTTGCCCAAGTAAAATGGGGGTGCATCTTGCGTGCTGTCAAATCTCATAATTACATTTGGAAAATAACTCTCTACTGTCAATAAATGAAATCCTCAATTACTTCTAACAATTTACAGAGCAAAGTATATGTCACAATGAATTAAATGAGGAGTAAAAATAATATAATTCTTAAGGACTCACCCTTTTGAGCATCTTTTTCTTGCACAACTACATGGTACAGATAAAAACCACAAATAAATGGGTGAGAAAAATCACCTGATGCATGGCATATAAGTTGCTCTTTCAGCATACTCTGGAAAATAGAAAAGACTCAGAATGTACATATACCCTTGATATAACAAATATGTAAATAAACAATAAGAAAAATTAAAATATCATTCCATCATAGCATCAGAGAAATATCAGTGAATATTAAGCATTAGACTACTTATTTATTATGATACTTTTTGGGTTGTGGGTCACGAAATCAATAACTAATTTTGCAAAGAGAGCATTCTTTGAGGATAACTATTTTTCCCTATAGCAATAGATTTAATTGTTATGAGATACATCAGCTTGTTGGCAAAGAGATTACTTAACAGTTTGTGGATAGAAATCCAAATAAGTCAGCTCACCTTTATCAAGCAGAATGGTGAGCTTCATAATCACAATATTTAATAGCTTGTGATGATTAAGTAGCATTAAAAATTTTTACATCTAAAAAGTATCCTATAGATCTCAGAATTCACAAACTTTGAGCTTAGAAAATTTCTGATCAATTAAAACTAAGATCAGAGTTATAGAAAATAATAAAAATGAAAAAAATCTGGTGGTGGCTTAATTTTACTTTTAGTATTTCTCTTGTTGGTTTAAGTTTAATTTAGAGTAATATTTGCACAGGTATAAAATCAACTATTAAAATTGATAACAAAATAATAATTATTAAAATTGAGTGGATCAGATATTCAGATAAAGACTACTAAATAACTTATTTTGGGCAGCAAGTTAGATAACTCTAATCTGAAGTAATCTTTGATTACTTAGAGAAATTGAACCTCTACAGAGTTGGGCTGAGCTAAATTTATGATTTCTTAAAAATGAATAAGGCATTTTGCTATTTGGACATTATTTCTCCAATTAATATAGAGGGTCAAAGATCACCTACATATTAACTGACTCCTTCAGCCACAAGGGATTGGAGTATATATTTATACATTTTTGTATATGGAAAAGGGTAAGGAAAATATCAGTAATTTTAGTAATAATCAACACAGTATAAAATGAAAGTTCTTCATTCCTGTGACATATTTCTATAATTTTGGCTAAATACCAAATGATGGAATTATCTCCTTTGAATTATTAGGCTATTGCTATTCAAAAAGCAACAGTAGTAGTTGGTAGAATATCCAGATGGAAATACATAATGTAATGTTTTGCCACCCATAGCATTTAGTTCCATCAAAACTGGTGAAGTAGGTAATACTATGGTTGGCACTGTTGAAGTTTAATGTAAAAGAAGAAGCTAGGAGAAAGTGAATGAAATAAAACTAGATAGTTATTAAAAATGAAGCATTTCTATTGAAAAACAGGAGTTCTAAACCCTTTATGTAATTTTAATAGGATAATTAATAATGCTCTTGAGCCGTGACTGGGATTCCAGCTCATGTGGAAACTCATTCTCACATTATTTTGTTAAATATAACAATTTCAATGGAAAAAACCATTCTTAATTTAATTTTATTCAAAAAAGGAATGAAAATTCTGATTTTGTAAAATGTAGAGCTACATTATGTTTATACATGGTTTAACTGAAACATGTTGCCTGTAGCTCACAAAATCTTTCCAAATACTAACACAGCCCCCTCAAGATAAAACTTTGTAGCCCTACTTTCTACAGGATAGTTATTATCACACTATATCTATAAACACAGGTGTTTTGATTTGGGAAGGATAGATGTACCTCATCAACCTCATTTACTTATGAGGTCAAGCTAATTTACACAGGAATAAAATGTGTGAAATGTAGTGACAAAACTGGGACTTGAACCCAGGTCTCCCACTTTCCGGGCAGGTTCATTCTAACCACTGAACTACCATGCTGCATCTCTTCTTTGGCATTTTTCAAACAGTGTGAAAGAAATGCGGCATGGTAGTTCAGTTGTTAGAATACCTGCCTGGAAAGTGGGAGACCTGGGTTCAAGTCCCAGTCCTGTTGGTATTTTTCACACCTGTTATTCCTTGGGTTTCAACTACAGGGCTCTTCCGTGCTTAGAAATTTAACTTTTCTTAATCCTTCTAATTTAAACAGTTTATTATCTAATACTCTGAAAATGTACTTATTATAAAAAATTGCTTGTACTAGAAATTGCAATTATAAAGGGAGTATTGCAGATAATAAAGAAAGAAAATCAAAGAAAAATGAAAAACAAACCTCTGCAATTGCAACAGCCTTGCTTGTAGTGTCCACACCTTCCACATGAGTCATTAACCAGATAATCATATCTCCACTTACAAATGCAAGTGAAGGAAGACCTGGATGCTGAGAAATGAACCCTATACCAGTCTGAGTTGGTGACCTCATAGCTTCCAATATCTCAGCATTAGTTACAGTTGCACGGAGGCGACGAATTTCATTGCCACTCCCACTACCTTGTGAGCCACTGAAATGATTTTCCTTGGAATTAAAACAACTTCATAAAGGAAAGCCTTTACTGAGCCAAGACCAAGTCTGGCAGTTACCTAGGGACACATGAGGGCATCAACTCCAATAAGAATATACCTATTGATAAATTTTCCAATGAAAGATATTAAGTAGAATTTAACTTCAAAATCACAGAAATATATCCACCAGGAATAACTAATAAAAACTATTTCAAAAGAGAGATAAGAAACCAAAATTTTCTTATCGAATGAAATATGGAAAATTAGGATATGATATAATATAATAACATTAGGTTAAAATATATAAATAATTACGACATAAATGATCATTTGAATTTTTAAAAAATCTAAGAGCATCAACACTAAACATACAAAAAGCAATTGAAAAAAATATGAAAATTCTAAGGAAAGTCAGTATTACAAGACATGATTGCCAATAATTTGCTCTCACTTGATGCTATATCAATATTGACATCTTCCATAGTTGCATTAGAGCTACAATTATATACCTTTCAAGGTCTACCTTAAAACTTTTCACATAAAACTGCATGTTTAACATTACAAAATCTGTGAGTTACAGTCACTGAATTCTGTTTGATATTGATTTTACTGAAGGTTACTCTCATTAAAAAATGATAAGAAAAATCAAAAACCTGTCATCTGTTCCTGTCACTTCAGAATGTGAACCAGAATCCATTTGAAGATCCATTGATGGAGTGGGAGTCACACCAGCAGATCCTGGAGTTCCTGGAGTTGCTTTCCCATCCCCAACAGCCTCACTTGCTGGGGATACTCTACCACTTCCAGTCCCACTGCCCCCACCTCCTTCAGTCTTCACTCTCTCCATCACCTTGGAACCAGACCTATTACCAATTTAGCAGATTATAATTGCTTTCAATAATATTCATCAAATTCTTAAATATTTATATAAATATTTTTAAACAAGACAACTTCTGACTACCTGCAGTTGTAAGTTATTTGAATATCCTGCACTGATCATGCAAAACATTTAAGTAAACCAGAAAAGCAAGTAGCATCAGGTAGAATATAATACATCCAATAAATTTAGGATATTTTTGGAACTAGTCAGTAATAGCAACTAATTTTATATCAAATGTGCTACGCAATTAAGGAATAAGTGTGAAAGTTGAGAGACCATTCACATGAAAATTATAACACCCAAATATATTTTATAAAAATTTTAAGAGGTTCAATTTAGTTTCCAAAATATAACAATAATAAGTTATATAGTTAATTTT
>KZ308859.1:90071-100205 GCA_000376725.2 Ladona fulva | reverse complement strand
ATATATCAAAATGACTTATTTACATCCAATGCACCAATAGCACAAATAGAATGTGAATGCATTACTCAATTAAAAGTGAGATGCAAACAGAATATACAAATACCCAAACATTTTGACAGTTTTCTCTTTTTCTGATAATTAACACAAAAGAGAAAGATGAAATACAGATTGATACATCCTCTTATAGGGTGCAAACATTCACAGACAAAGATATTCCAATTCTAAGATAAGTTTATCATTAATTAAACATTCCCATTACATCTATGTTAAAATCCTATGAGGTTAAGTATCCTTTGCTTGGCACACAAGAATATGAAGTAGCTATGCCAAAGTGAGGAGGGGCCAAAGTTAAATTTGTGCAAGGCAGATAACAGAAGAGGAATTTAAGGGGATATAAATAGAAATATTTTATGATAATTTCCAATTAACCATTCAATCAGCAACAAACAATCGTAAATATGAGGATAAATTAGCATTAACTTGGCAGTATACTTATACTTTATTTGTTGTCTAGACAAGGTAAGCCAAATCCCTTCAAAATTTACAAATAAATCTCTAAGCCACTAACATATGAAATACTCATATTAAAGGAATCATAGGAAACAAAGTATCTTGCTACTCTATCACCATGAAGCCTTCAAGCTGAAGTTTATCCTATGAATGCTATCATAATCTAAACTAAAAACATGCTAATAAACTAAGTAATAATTTGAATTAAATTCAAGCCAACTTAATATTTGTCATGACAGTTTGTGTTCTCAAATATCATTAGATATATGGGGTGTCAAAATGATTTTTATGAGTTAAGAGAAACCAAATATACTGCCAGGTTAAAAAGCTTGAGAAAAGTAGAATTTTGTTCTTTTATGCTATTTTGCAGGATGAAAGAAACAACAATATAATAACAATGCTGTTCTCACTCCACAGCACATCTTCTATAAAAATTTTTAGGTCAAGTTTTACTTTGTGACTGGTTATTTGAAAGCATGTTGGTCCAAGATTTGATACTGAATTTTCATCATTGTTAAGGTATCATTTTTGGTTGCACTGCATATACACAATCCATAACAGCAAATTTCTAAAAGTAAAGCTAGGAATAATTTAGGATTAAAGAACTCTGGTATAGATATTGTTCACTAAGCACATTTAAAAGCTAGTAACTGAAGATAAACAACTAACTTATCTACACAAAAGTAGAACATTTTGAACAAGAAAAACAAAAATAAAAAATCAGCAATGTTATTTTAATAGTAAATTGCATAATAAAGACTAAAGAAACTGTGCATTACTAAAATGACTTAAACAATTAATTGTACATTTTGTGAACTCTACGAATTTCCCACTAAATACATAGATAGATGCATAGCATGGTAGTGTGTGCATCAGTGAGTTGGGAATAGCATCTGATTTTATAGTATCAAGATCACTGAAGAAAGACATCAAGGATTTCTTGATAACAGAATGTTATATGCAAGCAGGCTCCCTTTGAACTAGCTAAACCATAAAGGTAATTGTACCCTACATTATCAAAGATAACAGCTTTCTGAATTTACAATAAAGAAAAATGAAAATGAAGATCAAACATTCAAAATTTTGCTATATTTCCTGCTAATTTTTCAAGGTAGATAATGCAAATTAAATTTTCTATGTTGCTCTAGTTATTTTCATCATAAACATAAAATCAACCACAAAAACTTAACCCTTCAATAGCTCCCATTATTTAAGATCCATTTTAACCTTGGCTCTTTGTGTATGACTTAAATGCACTTTTAAAAGCAAACTAGAGGGATGCCTTTAGAATATGAAGTTTTTGTGGTAATTTTCCACCCAATCAGTCAGAAAAAATAGATAATGCAGTATAAAAGGCTTCAGTGAAAGTTTGAGATGAATAATATTTATATTAAAGATACATTTTCAAAGCAACAACACAGTTAAAGGCTTAAAATCACTTGTAACTGAAATAAAAATACAATTTTAACCCAAAAAAATCTTAAAAGTGAAATACTATTTTTGAATCAGAAAGGCTATGCTAATCATCATTCAAATGAATGTGAAATATCTTTAATGTTCTATTTATATAAAATGAGGTAGAAATAGTTGAAATCATATTGATATTGAAGAAAAAAAAGCAAAAAATCCTGTTCAAAATTATGTGCAACAATAAATCAATTGGTCCATTAATACAAGTTACTAATTTATTTAAAACCAAACTGAAGAGCTTAGCTATTCTAAGTTGTTATGGCCGATTGTTAAGAAAGAAAACATAGATAAGAATGTTCTAACTTTTAGACCATTAAAAATCTTAAAATGCTATTCTTCATAAAAAAATTAGACTTGCTGGCCACAAAGAGATCAAATTGATTCAATATAAAGAGTATGAGTTGTACTATATGTTTTTGACAAAGAAAAGTATGCTATACATAGCCTTATAATTGTGGTAAGTATACTGTATCAGTTGTTATTTAGGTCTTATGGAGAGATGTTTCCCATATCATCCGTCTTCTGTCACTGTATGATGTAGGATAGGGATGTAACGGAGCTTCAACTCCAAATCCGAAAGGTCTGAAACTCCGGTTCAAATTCACCTCCGGATCCGACTCTGGTTCCAATACTATGAAACCAGAGTTTTAACGGAGTTAAACTTCGAAGTAAATGAAATAAATCGCGCCCGTTCCGTCCTCAGTGCGGAGGTGTCTGTGCAGAGAGGTAAGGAATAGCACATAGAATAACATTGTATCATTCGTTTAACGTTTGACGCCCGACAACTGGCTGAATCACTTCTCAGTGTCGGTGCTGCAATGTGCGCTCAGACTTTTGATAGCCATAAAGCCAAAAACAAGTGCTATTTGGAACTTCTTCTGTGAAATTGATTCAAATACGGCAAAGTGCAATATTTGCGATAGAATATACTCTAGGAAAGGTGGTACTACGACTTTGTTGAAGAGGCACTTAAAAGCACTTCATAGGGACAAGTATGAAGAACTCTTGCGGCTTGAGAAACAACCGAGGCTTGCTACTGCACGTGATCTGAAAACGCAACTTGGAAAGGCAAAAAAACAGGTATTGTTGCATGACATTTTGAGTAATAAAAATGGGATGCCTCTTATTCAAAATCTAAGGAAATAGATAAACTAATTTCCGAAATGATCGCCTTAGAAGACCTTCCCTTCATTTTTGTGGAGAGTCTAGGATTCCGCCGTTCCATGCAATATATTGTTCCGAATTACAATTTGAGAGGACGCCAGTTTTTCACACAGAATATTTGAGAAGAGTTGTATCCTAAAGTTGCTAAAAAAATATCGGCATTGATAAAAAACTTCGGGAAATTGTCATTTACCACGGATATTTGGTCTGAGCAAAGTGCTAATGTTTCATTAATAAGATAAGACTTCAAATGTATCAAAATTGTATTAAAATGTCAACCACTCAATGAACATCACACTGGAGACCTAATTGGTGAAGAAATTAAGGAGATGCTACATGAGTACGAAATAGAAGACAACAAAATTCACTGCTTTATTCGTGATGGAGGGTCATATATGATGCGAGTAATGCAGCTAGCTGCCATTCCTGGTGTGAGTTGCACTGTACATCAACTACAGCTGTGTCCGAAGTGCTTTGAGCAGACATAAAGACACCACAGCCTTAATAGCTATATGCAAGAAGACAGAAACACATTTTAGCCACTCTCTCATTGCAAAGTCTGCTTTGCAAAAAATTCAAGAGGACCAACTTAACCAGCATCCTCTAGGCATAGTACAGGATTGCAGCACAAGGTATCCTATTTTCCACTAAATATTATCATCTTGTTTTTCGCTTTTTATATCACTAAATTACTAGCTCTCTATTCTAAACTTCTGTTTTATATATTTTTAGGTGGAACAGCACGTTTTACATGATAGAACGTCTAATTATGGTCAAAGAACCCATATGCTAGCAAGCACAGTATTCAGCAACTTTTGCCAGAAGAATAGTTTCTCATTTTGCAAATAAAGGTTGTTTTAAGCAAAATTTATAGTTTCCTAATGTAATTCTGTCACCTCCGGCTCCAACGGAGGTCAGAATGAAACCTCCAAATCCGACTCTGCTTCCGATAAAATCACCTCTGTAACATCCCTAATGTAGGAGGGCTAAAATGTTTTATAACTAAATAAAACAGAAATTGGAAAAAATTTTCATGAACAATCATTCTTCATAAAACCCTTGCATAGCCAAATATAAAATGGAACGATCTGTAATAAAACTGGAACTAATCCATTGGAATGCCTTCCTAGGCATTGTCATCCCAGCAACTCCTCCATTGGCATTCCAATAGAGGAGTTGCTCCTTCCTATTAAAAATAAGACTTAATAGATAAGCCATTAAAACACGATAGTTGAGTGAATTGGGGCAGGCAAACAAAATAATTACTGTACGTCATCCAACAGGACGGCTGTCATTCATCCCTTTTGTAAGTTTGTAGTTATGCTGCATCAACCCTGTCTCCTGACTTTTAGGACTAACTTCAATGGATTACTTCCACTTTCCAAATCTAAGACAAATCAAACTGAAAATTTTTTGCACTTTGTTTTAACCAAACCTGTCCCAGAATATTTCAACTGGACTGTGTTCTTTTTTCCTAAAAATATCACTGAAACCTATGGGATACATAGAGAAGAGAGTGCATTGCACATCATTTTCTTTATCTCACAAAATTATATTTTTATTAAAATGTTTATTAAAAAACTGTTCTTTTTGATCTGTTTAAGGAAAGTTGAAATATTAAGTTTGGGACTATAGAGAGAACGAAATGTATTTGATGGCAGTTATGCAATTCCATCAACATCTTTCTCCTAAAAATAAATATATATGTAACAGAAGCTATTAAAATTCTTTACGTAGAGGAAAATAAAACTTTCTTAATCATTTTTATCATAGAATATATAAGCATTTTCTGAAGGATTTATGTGAACATTAGTTTTCATAAAACATCACCCAAACTGCCAATTTCACTGTCATTTTGATTATATCATACAACATATAATTTTAATTTTCTTCACAAAATACAAAAACTGGTATTTCTGAAGAGCTCCTGATATTCACCACGTAAACTCAGCATAGCATAAAAGAACAAACCTCATTTCACCCATGACTGATAGTAGGTAGCCCCTTATTAATAGTATTTATATAATTTTATATAATAAGTATTTATATAAACAAATCTAAAGAAAACTCTAAAAGCTTTCACTGACTAGGCAAATGCAATCTCAAAATAATATTATGGATACCAGTGCGTTTATTAATTTGAACAGATGATGCAAGCTTCCAAGGGGATGGCAGCAGCGGCAGCAGCATGGGGGCATTTAGAAAGGAAAAATACCTGAACATTTGTTGACTGGTTTGGGGAACCCACGCCACAACTCTGGACTTGAGTTAGTGGGAGATATAAAGGGGGAGAGATATAACCTTGGCTGCCTCGGCGTATTTGGGTCTTACACGGAGCTGCTGGGCTCTGTAAGACATGTAAAGTGGCACAAATATATTTACACATATGTTCAATAATCAATCTGACAATCGCTTTCCATACTGAACGAAGGTATTCTTCTCCATATGATGTTTTCTATTTTTAGGAAGACAGAGTAGCTCGTGATATGCTGCTGTTCCTAAGTTCATTCAAATAAAAGAGAGGTTTCATAACAAAAATGTATAATATAATCACTAGCATAAGAGTCAAACAGAGATAGAAATTTGAAATTTTAATAGATTCAAATTCAATCCCCAAACAATAAAGAAAGATGAAAAAGGATTTGCATATGAAAGGGTCTCATACCTTCTAAAGTACATGTACCTAACCAAATTCAGGTAATCATGCAGTTTACCAAAATACTTCATTTAGAGGCTCATCAAAAATTTTGATTTATACAAGTGGTTTTCTTAGATTTTTACAGCAAGTAAGGATCTATAATTTTAGGGTGAATATTAATGATGTATCAAAGATGCACAATCATAATTTTTAGACCATTGGTCAAAACATAGGCAGCGAAGTGCAATATTTGCGATAGAATATACTCCAGGAAAGGTGGTACTACGACTTTGTTGAAGAGGCACTTAAAAGCACTTCATAGGGACAAGTATGAAGAACTCTTGCGGCTTGAGAAACAACCGAGGCTTGCTACTGCACGTGATCTGAAAACGCAACTTGGAAAGGCAAAAAAACAGGTATTGTTGCATGACATTTTGAGTAATAAAAATGGGATGCCTCTTATTCNTTTTATATCAACAAAAATATTCAATCAAATTATAGATCATAGTGTGCTACAAAATTAGGTGACAAAATAAAAATATTTTTCTGGACTTACTCTTTGCTTTTTTCCAGTATTTGTTCTCCGTATCTTATTAACCCAAGTCTCCATAAACTTCAGAAATCCCTCAACCAAGTGACACTGCTCCTCCAAACACAAAGGGCCATATAAATCACAATGATCAGCTCCTTCTAGTATTTTCTTAGTGGCTTGCAAAACTACAGGCAAAAGGTAAACTCGAAACCTCCAGTATTTAAGACTCTGAGAATAAAATGATGAAATTTTAATGGTTATCTTGAGGACACAAAAAATGGAACTTGAGACTATGAAGGTTGGAAAACACTGATTTATACTACTTAAGCTTTCAATAAAGCCACATCTAGTCTTTGATATTTTTAATAATGATAATATAAAAACAGATTAGTCATAAATACAAAAAAATGATCCTCTAACCTGGCCTAAAGCAAAGTCAGTATCACCTCTGGTACATATATAGTGATCTAGAAAATTCCAATTGTAGTTTTCCAGCTTTTCAGTACTAAAAGATACCCAAGACACTTCATAAGTATCATGATGCGGAGCTTGAAAGCGATAACGATAATGGTAGTTGAATGGAGGGTATGGGTGCCTGGAATAATTAATGAAATCTATTAATTTCACCAGTTTAGATATCATTTAACACTAAATACTTCGGAATACTTCAGTATTATGTAAAAGCATAAAATTAATCAATGGTTAATATCAACAAAAATGATTTCTAAATAGATTGATAACAAATATTACCCACAACCAATAATGTTCTATGAAAATATTTCTAAATCCTAATACATTCTTTTCATTCATGGAAAATGAAACAATAGAAGAATATTTTATGGGAAAAATACAGCAATTTGTAAATAATAACAACCATAAAATTAGATAATAAACTTTCAATTCCATAAAAGCAATAATAGAACTAATTCTAGTCTATTCTACACTTTGAACTTAAATGAACTGAGACTGCAAAGAAAAATGTGCAACTATGACTTAAGCTAACAAAACATTAAAATAAAATGATTCTGCCATTAAAACTAAAGTTCTCGAAACTGAAATAGAATGGGTACTCTTTCAATATTTTGTAAGTAGAACAATAGTATCAAATTATAATAAAAATATTTCTGCTAAATATAATAGCAGTTTGCATGCTACAGAAATTTTTCCTTTACCTTGGTCTGTATCTTGTGACAGAAATAGTAGATCCACAAAGAGATATGCGATGGAATATTCTGCCAATGCTCAAGCGATACTCTTCACTTGGCTCTGTCTCTTGAGTTCTTGACTTAGAAGGTAATCCAACCCTACCAGAAGATATGGTTGGAGAAGTATTGCTTGTTTGTCTTCCAGATTGTCCTCCTTTAATTGGTTTATTATCTACGATGAGCTGGAATCCCTAAATATTTGGAAAACAATTTTTTTTAACATTTTCTTTAAAATTTCAGAGTTTGAAAAATATCCATGATGAAATCCATGGATCAACTGGAATACATTCAAAAGGATGGACATTTTTGGCTAATTAAGGTGCAATGCAAAAGAAATGAAGGCAAGAGAAATGCTAATAGCAAAAGATTTAAATCTATAAGGAAAAGGAAGATGACTGTGATAATACAGCACATTAGAGATTTGAGAAAAGATCCAAAAAGCCATTATTCGCAAGCAAACTAACTGTTAAATACTCGCAAAGTACAACCATGGAAAACCCTAACCCTAGCTGGTTGCAATTTCCTAATGGTTAATTTGCTAAAAAACCGTGGCTTTTTGGAGCTTTTCTTGAAACTCTAATGAAAAGATTTGAGAGAAAAATTTAAAACAGGAATCCTGAAAAAATTTACATTGCAATACTATACTCTTCTTAAATATCCTTGTTAGTATATTTGTTTTAAACAGTACATTAGTAAACCGGTAAGATGAAAACCACAATTAGAAATTTCCTTAATATACATTCATACATGACTGATTTTAAACAGGAAATGACCTGATGGTGAATTGAACAGTTCAAAATTGGTTGTGTATTACAATAAATGTCACAAGAAATGTTCACCTTGTCAACTTGCAGCAAAGGCTGCATAAATATTCTTTAAAAAAACTAAATTTAATGAAATGCATTTAATGGTGCTCTTCAACTAGATGTCACAAACATTATATTTCAACAATGATATAAGAAATTTTCAAAGGACTGGTATCATTTTTGAGCCTCAAAATATTATAGCTTATAGGTAAAACATCAAGATTAAAGTATATTAATTTTACAAGAAAATGTATACTACAAATATTTAAACATACCATTCTAACATGTAAACTTAGTCACAGACCAGATGCATCTAAAACAGACCTGAGCGAGCCGCTGAGAAATTAACTCTCTGAAGACTTCAACAGTTGAAAGTGGCTTCCTATAAACTGCTCTCTGTTGGGCATAGTCAGCATTCACATGATCAGGAAGGAGATTGTAATTTGAGACTACATAATCATTCACTAAAGACTTGACATCAGGAAAGTAATCAGTTGTTATGGGCAGACAGGCTGGGATTGTCAATGATTTCCAATCAACACCTAAAGGAGAGGAATTCCATTATTTCTTAAAATTCGCTAAAAATAGTTAATAAATAATAAGTTTTAGCTTAATAAATTGTTTTCTTTCTGGAAAACTTGAAACTTATTTTCCAGTTATCTTTTTAAATAAAATAATTTTTTTATAAATGGAAAAGTAATATATTTATAATCAATAAGAAAGTAAAAGTAAAATGTTTTAAATTTAATCAATAGAATAAGTAATTCATAGCTGCTTGATTCCTCTGCATTTTTTAGCTGCATCAATCTTTCCACAAATCATAATGTTATATCAAGTAAGCATCCCTACATACTTAGACATTTCTATCTTGAACTTCATCAAAATATTGCTTGTGATACTTCTACCACAAGAGAATAATTTTCAAAAATAATTCCTATAAGTTCTACTTGCTACGTTAATGAAATAAAAATATAAAAACAGTGAACCTATTTAAATAAAATTGAGCGAAATACTTTTAAAAATTGCTCCTGCTTAAGATGCTACCCTGCCTAATCTACAGTTTTCTCCTGTTTTCTAGGCCTACTTCATGATACTCAGGTAGTTGTCCACTTATGACCACATTCTGTTCAAACCAACAAGTTGTAAGTCAATTTGAATAAAGCCTGATATTCATCACTTTCGTAGTTTTTGATAGAAATATTACCTATTACAGAAATGCTCATAACATAAGCTCCATAAAATATACTACTTTGAAGACTTTGAAGATTGATATAAGTGTAACTGCAGGTGATAACTGACAGCAACCTATGTTCTTCCTACATAAATGCTGACATGCATGTAAATCTAAAGAGAAACAGAATAAATCTGGTAATAATTGAAACCAATTTTAAGTGACATAGGTTGTAAGTTAACAACTACCTGAATTACAAAAAAACCTGCCTGACATATGTCTATCAGCATATAAGGCTCCACAGCTATTCCCACTTCTTTAGCCTCAGTGCAACTCACAGAAATCATCTTTTCTCTCAGCTTTATGTTAAACAACTATATGTGGAAAATATACTAAGGAGTATCCTCTGCTATAGTAGATTCTACCTCAGAGATAAAGTGTGGGTCTTCCCCTATCTTGCCTCAATGAGAGTTGTAAGCATATTAAATAACCCCAAGCTATTATTGTTTAGTAAAATTTTACAAGAACAAATCTCTTTTTTGGTATAAGGCAATTATTATGAATTTAATGAGCCAAAACAAATTAAATATAATTTATAAATTAAACATAACCTGCCGTAAACAGTTTTGTTTATGACA
>KZ308859.1:34207-67653 GCA_000376725.2 Ladona fulva | reverse complement strand
CACGTACTAGAGCAATTTTATTTCAACCAACATATTGTAAATGTTAATGTAATCAAATAATTCCATTCAAAACACAAGAGTAATTGTCATAAATATTACAGTAGTGAAAAAACATTCTCGTCAACATAATAAAAATTTTGAAATGCGCGTTATCGATGCATTTATCACAGAAGAAATTTTTGAAATGCGTGTTATCTATACATTATCACAGTGAGAAGATTTCTAAAAGGCATGTTATCTAGTAGGTGCGTGTTATTTACCAGAAAATACAGTAATACTTTTATCAAAATAGTTAACCAAATTTTCAAAAATATATATAACATTACTGACTTAAACAGAATTCAAGAAAGACTTCAAGAGTAAGGACGTAGATTTTCATGGCATTCTATAGATCTCAGCATGACTTCCGGGTTCTTTGACACATTGGTTGTTGTTTGACGACGACATTTTGCCTGCATTCCAGTCCATCCAGCAATCGACCTCGAAGATTCTTAACTTAATTTAATGAATGGGATATTATTCATTTTAACTATCTTATCATGCTTTAGTTATTATTATTATTAAATACATTATAAATATGCTTCTAATTGGTTTTTCAACTATTGTGATGTAGAGAGTACCAGTTTTATTTCCTGTAATACTGTATGAACCTAAATTTAAGCTGATAAAATAAATTAAATTAATGTGAAGCTTTTTAAAATATATAAAAATGAAAACTTGAGCCTAGAAAAATCAACAAGATTGTTTCATGAGTCACTAGAATCTCTTCGTATCTGGGACAAAATAATTTTTACTTCTCTGAAATCCAGAGAATGATAGTAGACATACTAAGTTTTTGTGAAAGATATGGTCTCAGGTATGACTTTGTGGAATTACCATGGAATTTTATTTCATAATATGACATCTAAAGTGATTTTGTTCTTAACTAAAAAGTTAAGTTTACTGAAACAGCAGTTAAGTACTAGGAGTGATAATTTAGATGTTAGTTGACAGAATATCTTTCAGAACTTCCAAGAGAAAAGTAATATTACTCTAAAGACCAAGAAAGCATGCATGGATTAACCCTTTCGCTACTGTTGTCATATATAGACGACGGAGACTTTCCTCTGCAAGCGAACGAATGTTGTGTGTAGACGATGCAGGTACAAGCTTATTCTTCAAGGAGAAGTATAGCTTCCAGGTATATTTTTGGCCCCTTTCTGGCTTTAATTGTGGGTTTCCTTACCCTTCTCCAGGCAACCGCATTGGTCTTAGGGTTAATACGCAGCCCATTTCACAGCATGGGGTCAGGGTTAAATAAATGTTATTGCAATTGTTTTGCTAAAGAATGACTTAGAGGAATATTAAAAGAAATTATACGGAAGAAACTGTATGAACTTATTACAAAATATCCTAATTCATGTATGTTTTAGGTAAATTTAACTAAGGCATGATAAACAATATTAAAACGTTCTCTGAAATTAGACAAGAAATGAGAAATAAATTACAGTTTATTCATATTTATAAAAGTGCTTTCAATGCTAAGGTTATTATTCACATATGGCCCCCACCATGAATCAAATTCCACAAATGGTAAATACCCTACAATCTTTCGTATCCAGAGGCCACAAAACCATTTAAATTATGGATGAAAAACCTTGCATTGAGCCTATTACAATATTATTTAAATATTTCATAAAAAGAGGAAATAAAACAGAATCAAAATTAAATAATATCAACAGCAGTTGATTTAGGTAATGTAGCAAAGGTGTGCAAAGATGAGTTTCAGGTACCAGTTTTCATCATTGAGTAATTTTGAGCTTTAAGTCTTTAACTGACAAGAATGTGCAGCATAAAGCATGACTCAAAATTGTACATAATACTTATAAAAGAAAACAAAATGGTGCTCACTAGCAAAACAAAAGCTAGCACGCAATCACTAACTTCTTTACCACTATAGTTTCAAATGATAAAATAGTCTTTACTTGATAAAATAAAAATAGCATAACATCACTCTAAATTCACAATAAACCTAAATTTTTTATTTCAGAACTTACTAAAGCAAAGGGATAAGAGAAAGTAATTAATTCTGCAGGTACTAGAGAACTAATCCCGATAACCTAACCTGTTGTAAGGGCAGGAGTCCACTCCTGCTCTCCCGTAGCACCCCACAGTAGCGTAAGACTCTTGTTGTTCCCTGAAGTAATTTGCTGACCAAGTTGCAGGGGAGACACAGGGTAGGAATGTTTGTTTCCAGCTTGAAGATTCAGAGAGGGGCGACTTCCACTCCTGTTCCTTTCAACTGATACATAAATTATTTATCAGAATGTATATTGGTATTTTATGCTGAATATTATGAAATACCATAAAAGATGCTTAAATGAGTGATTATGAAATTATATAAAAATGTGAATACAACTAAACCTATGGCATAAAGCAGAGGAGGCCAAATCTGATATAGGTAACTGTGTGGCCCCTTTTGACATGTGACAAATCATATGTCATGAGAATCTTCTGGAGATGGATATATAGCACAACATTTCAAGAACACTGTATTAATCAGAAAATACCTTGCTTTGGCAGATGAAATTAATCATAATTTTAAGAATGAAGAATTTCTAATGAATTTAATTTAATTTAAGTATTGGAACTGAAGTTTTTTAGATAGCTTGATATACAAATTTATCAATGTATGTAGCATTTACACATATAGCTCTAAAAATAAGACTTAATATAAAATACTGAAATATGACAAGGTAGATAAAATTAATAATATACCATTCATTAAATTAAGTTAAAATTAATACTAAGTGTATAATTTCTATCTCTTTAACACATCAGTGAAAAATAATTATTGAATAGATCAGTCAACATTATTGGTAGGATTGGATTATAAAAAAAAGGAGGCAGGAGCTTGTGAGCCACCTGATATAATTCATAACACTTCACTTATACAGCTAATTCAAATATATATAATAATATATATTCAAATACCGTATTTTCTGGTAGATAACCCGTGTGTTATCTATACAAAAAATATAGAAAAATGATGAAAAAAATAGTAGTGCATGATATACAATGGATAATCTCGTTTCATTGAATATCTTGAATATTGAACTCGGAAACAAATGACGAAACAACACGTCATATATCGGGGAAGTCACGGAGTATATACTCACGTACTAGAGCAATTTTATTTCAACCAACATATTGTAAATGTTAATGTAATCAAATAATTCCATTCAAAACACAAGAGTAATTGTCATAAATATTACAGTAGTGAAAAAACATTCTCGTCAACATAATAAAAATTTTGAAATGCGCGTTATCGATGCATTTATCACAGAAGAAATTTTTGAAATGCGTGTTATCTATACATTATCACAGTGAGAAGATTTCTAAAAGGCATGTTATCTAGTAGGTGCGTGTTATTTACCAGAAAATACAGTAATACTTTTATCAAAATAGTTAACCAAATTTTCAAAAATATATATAACATTACTGACTTAAACAGAATTCAAGAAAGACTTCAAGAGTAAGGACGTAGATTTTCATGGCATTCTATAGATCTCAGCATGACTTCCGGGTTCTTTGACACATTGGTTGTTGTTTGACGACGACATTTTGCCTGCATTCCAGTCCATCCAGCAATCGACCTCGAAGATTCTTAACTTAATTTAATGAATGGGATATTATTCATTTTAACTATCTTATCATGCTTTAGTTATTATTATTATTAAATACATTATAAATATGCTTCTAATTGGTTTTTCAACTATTGTGATGTAGAGAGTACCAGTTTTATTTCCTGTAATACTGTATGAACCTAAATTTAAGCTGATAAAATAAATTAAATTAATGTGAAGCTTTTTAAAATATATAAAAATGAAAACTTGAGCCTAGAAAAATCAACAAGATTGTTTCATGAGTCACTAGAATCTCTTCGTATCTGGGACAAAATAATTTTTACTTCTCTGAAATCCAGAGAATGATAGTAGACATACTAAGTTTTTGTGAAAGATATGGTCTCAGGTATGACTTTGTGGAATTACCATGGAATTTTATTTCATAATATGACATCTAAAGTGATTTTGTTCTTAACTAAAAAGTTAAGTTTACTGAAACAGCAGTTAAGTACTAGGAGTGATAATTTAGATGTTAGTTGACAGAATATCTTTCAGAACTTCCAAGAGAAAAGTAATATTACTCTAAAGACCAAGAAAGCATGCATGGATTAACCCTTTCGCTACTGTTGTCATATATAGACGACGGAGACTTTCCTCTGCAAGCGAACGAATGTTGTGTGTAGATGATGCAGGTACAAGCTTATTCTTCAAGGAGAAGTATAGCTTCCAGGTATATTTTTGGCCCCTTTCTGGCTTTAATTGTGGGTTTCCTTACCCTTCTCCAGGCAACCGCATTGGTCTTAGGGTTAATACGCAGCCCATTTCACAGCATGGGGTCAGGGTTAAATAAATGTTATTGCAATTGTTTTGCTAAAGAATGACTTGTTGCTCTTTCAGTCAATATATCCTTGGAGTGCAGAATCTCATATTTTGCTTGTAGTTTACAGCTTTTAAACAAAATTTGTTAATACCAATAGTAGAGTTTCGGTTAAAAGTTGTACATCATCAGCGAAGCAAGAGATTTTCATCACGAAAGACATATTGGCCATGTGTGCAACAAATGATTCCTTAGCAAAATAACGGTAACAATATTTAGTTTTGCTAACCCCCATGCTGCTTTAGGGGCCATAAACCTCCCCAGAGCCCCGCTATGAAGGACCCAAAAGGGTAACTAGCATCAGCAGAGGTTCAGGAGGGCTTCCTGTCTCAGAGATATTTTTTCTGCAAAAGCCTTGGATTACGGATATGATTCTACGAGAATACCGCCGTAGCGAAAGGGTAAAGTCAGCTACTGTAATATTCAGAACACATATAAAGTAATTTTCTTTATTATGGGATCACAATCATTCAGTATCATGCTATAAAAATTAATTTATCAAATGTTGAATAAAGAGATGGGCTGGAAAAGGCTGTTTGATATAAAGTATGTATTGTACACATTAAACAAAATACAAAAGAAACGTTAAAAAGAATTGGTTACACTTTCATGGACAAAAAAAACTTGTATTTTAATCAAAATTTTTGCCCAAGTTGCATTGATCTTGAATACCAGTAACTGTTTTCAGGCACCTGCTATTTTATAGATTTTCTCTATCTACACACATTTAGAAGAACCTTTCAGTTAACTTATTTCATCAAACTATAGTAATCACTGAAACGCTTTTTTTTCATAGAAAATAAAACTTAACATCAACTGACAATAATAAAAGGAACTTAGAACTATAATAATGACAGACATGAAAAGAAATGGCAAGACACTCACAGTTTCCTGATGATGAGTCAACAGTTGCTGTGTGCTTAGCTGATCCAGAAACAAGACTAGCAATGTCTAGAAACAAAATGACATGATGTTGACTAAATTACTAAAACAGCTAAAATGCATAAACATCATGAATCAGGTTGAGATGTTAAAAATTTCACCTAAAATCAAAATTACTTCAGATGTAAGTTATCAAAAATGTTACAAAACCAAGTACAATAAAATGTCATTTAAATTGAAAATTTTTAATTGCATCAAAAATGGGATAGTTTACCAAACGAAACAGCATGAGAGAAGCAACATAGCAACAACTTGGTCAGGTAGTTCTGTTGATATGTTGGAAATGTAAATTTATAAAAAAAATTAAATTGATATATGAGGAAAATGCTTTTAAGAGAATTATACTTGAGAAGAAAACCTCTACTTCGACATGATTTTGATAGGATTTGCTTAAATTCTATAAAACATTAAAATAATTACTGAAATTATATTATCTACTTGCACAATGAAAACTATCATTCCAGGAATCGATTAACTAAGAGTATTACTAGTGCAAATGGTTTTGTTTTCAATAAGAGTGGCTCATGAATTGAAATATAATTTCTGTCAAACTGTAAAATAACTAATAATTTCAAGAATAGGCTTTATCCAAATCTTGGGCCATACAGTAAGTCTTTCTTTGATTTTCAAATATTTCAATTGCTCAAAAAAATAAGTCACATAACCTGTTATCAAATGATCTGAGTGAGAATAGTAATTATGTACCTAACAATGTTTCTAAAACTAAAATAATGGCATTACAATTCTAAATTTGTCATCACCTCACATTCATTTATATAGACAGGAATAATGCGATGATTGGGAACCAAACTGAGTAAAACAATGCATAGCTGTAAGAGGAAAGGGTTAGGAAATGGAGAAGCAGATTCCTACAGCTCATGCAAAACATGCATAAACAAACCTGGATTTTTACTACACAAGGTCTTTAATACTATACTTAGATTTGTCAGATTCAGTCCTGTGTGTTTTTGTTTTAATAGCTTCTACTGAACTTATACATTTCTGCTACAATTTCTGAACTTGTTTTTGTTTCATAGTTTAAGTATACATAAGTACACAACAAATTGAAAAACTTAATATATGCACTATCAGCTCCAGGGAAATCAACACTTCCCTAAACTAAACAAAAAATGCTTTGAAGCTGATAAAAAGAGTTAAGCTTTCATACTATATTTAATACAGCTTCATTTGTTTTCTTTACAAATTTTGGAACTTACAATCACACCAAGTTACTTGAAGATTATTAAGAATAATTCAAATATTCTTGATAATATTTATTATGACTTCAAATATAAATGGCTGATAATAATATAAGAAAGTTCTTTTGAAGAAGCATCAGAAGTTGCTACGCTGTTACACCTATCAGCAAGGTCCTGCACACCAAGATCTTTTCCAAAAATATACACAAAAAGAAGAATAAATCACAAAAAAAACTTGCTTTATGTCAGATAAGACCTCAAACAAATTTTTCAAATTTTTATGTTTGTCAAACATGGCAAAGATCTTGGCAATAGTTGTATAATCTCTTAAAATATGAAACAACATGTTTCAAAGAAAACACTTAATAGTGATCCTCTTTCTCTTTGAATTGATTTCAGAGGAATGTTAAAAGAAATTATACAGAAGAAACTGTATAAACCTATTAACAAACATCCTACTTCATACTTCATGTATGAAATTAGTAGTAGCAGTATTGTTAAAACTACTTCGACAGCTTAGGTCATTTCCCACGTGGGCCCCCACCAGGAATCGAAACCGGGACCACTTTCACCAAAGTTGAACATGTTGCCCACTTTGCTATCAGGGACCAAAACCCTTCATGTATGAAATTACATCTAAATCTAATTCTAGACATTCGTGATGTGATAAAAAAATCGGAATTTTAAAATTTTTCCAGGCTGAATAACTTCAGTTGTCAACATTTTTTTTCTGTATATTGGTACACATGTCCCTAACGTACATTGTTAATGGAAGCCATTTCGAAAGCTTAGTCTATTGTTGGCAGTCAAAAAGGTTACACTTGTTTAACTGTGATCAGCAATTTTTGACTTACGGCAAAAATGGAACAAAGTATTTGCATTAAATTCTGCATTAGAAATGGAATTAAGTGCTGCACTACATTGGAAATGATAATGTTGCTTTTGGCAAATGTTCAATGAATAAGACGAGCATTTACAAGTGGTACAAACATTTTGAAGAAGGCCGTAAAGACACTGAAGATGTCGAGTGCCCCGGACATCCCAGCACATCGACAACCGATGATAACGTCGAAAAGGTGAAGAAAATGATTATGGACGATCGCTGAATCACTATCAGAGGTTGCTCATGAGGTTGACACATCATTTAGCTCGTGCCAAGCAAGTTTTATGGATGTTTTGGGCATGAAAAATGTGGCAGCAATATTTGTCCCAAAATTTGAATTTTGACCAGAAGCAGCACAGATTGAACATTACTCAAGAGTTGCTGAAGGAAGTCAGTGACGATTCAGAACTTATTAAATGGGTCATAACTGGTGACTAAACATGAGTGTATGGGTATGATGTCAAAACTAAGCACCAGTCATCCCAATGGAATTTCCTGAAGAACCAAAACCAAAAAAAGCATGTCAAGTTCGATTGAATGTGAAGGTTCTACTCATGGTTTTCTTTGATTTCAATAGCATAGTGCATCATGAGTTCTTGCCACCAGTCAATAAGGAACATTACCTCGAAGTTCTATGCCATTTGGGTGAAGCAATCCAAAGAAATTGATCAGACCTTGAGCGAGACAATTCATGTTAATTGCACCCCAATAATGTACCACTTGAGCTTGAATTTTTGGCAAAAACCAACACCATTATGATGCCTCAACCACCGTATTCACCAGATATTATGGCCCCCTGTGATTACTTCTTATTTCCAAAACTGAAATAAAACCTTGAAAGGACGACATTTTTGTAACATTGAGGAGATCAAGACAGTATTGCTGAAGGAGCTAAATGCATGTAACCTTTTGGACTGCCAACAATAGACTAAGCTTTCATAATGGCTGCCCATAACAATGTACGTTAGGGACATGTGTACCAATACACAGAAAAAATTTTGACAATTGGAATTATACAGCCTGGAAAATTAAAATAATCAGGCTTTTTTTTGATTGACCCTCATACTTCTCAAAACTAATATATCCTCCACAAATATCATTCTCATCTTGAATGAAAGTTACTAATTCAACTTACGGTCAATAAAGTTAGCAAAAGAATTATTACGAGTTGGTGGTGTACTCTGAGCCACTGGAACTGGAACAGGAGGTCCCTCAAAGAAGCTTGAATCCTCTCCATCCCAAGGATCTGGAGATTCAGGATCTGGTCCTCTCCCAGCAGGTACTGCTTGGTAGTGATGTTGCTGAATAAGGACACCTGTAGGACCTGAATGCCAAGACAAAGTAATTTACTTTCTGTTACAATTTTAAACCACAACAATATAGGATGTTTTCAAACTCAAACAGGACAGAAATAATACATCAATATTAAAATATTTGATAGCTTATAAGTTAGTGTATTCAATTAAGCTGACAGGTTTTAAAAACAAAGGGTCCCTTACATGTGACCATCTGAAATTAAGACCAAAATATTTTAATTGCACCATTTGAACCACTATCAAAATGTAAGCAAACAAAAGATTGTCACAAAGCATCCAGCAGTACAAACATGTTTCTCTTACAGCTGATCATTTTGGTCTGGATATGAAAAAGCTAGCCTGAAAGAGTTCTTTCTTCTGTCTCGTTCCTTTGTGAGTTTTCTCTGAATAATTTCGTGATCATTTTGCCTGTATTATTTATATGTTTAGTAGGTATATCTCTTTATATAGACGCTTCTCCGGATATATATATATATATATATATCCGGAGAAGTGTCTATATAAAGAGATATACCTATATATATATATATATATAGGATACTAAAGATGAGGCGGAAGGAAGTGCCTCACAGAGCCGCCGTTTTTTTTGCCGTAAAGTCCCAGGTTTGGACACTATGGAATGAAGCGGACATCCATTCTAGGCATCATGGGTTCGATTCTAGGAGGCCCCAAAAACGGCCATTTTCCCATAAGAATGCATTAAGTGCATTTTCAAAAATTCGTTTAGCGTAGTTAGCATAAAGATAGAACGTTGAAATTTACGGCATCGTTAGAAAATGATTTTATCTTTCGTTTCCCACAAGAGCTTTATACCTAATGGCCCCAGGTTCGATGCTAGGTACTTAGTGCAAAACTTTCAAAAAATCATTTAGGGTATTTCTAGGTAAGATAGAACGTTCAAATTCACGTCATCGATAGAGATCAGACACCTCTATAGTATAGTAAAGGTTTTCACCCTGAGGGTCCTTAGTTCGATGCTACGGCAGTTTTTCTGTCTGAAGTTCATGAATTCATTTAGGGTATTTTCCGTTAAGATAGAAACATGCAATTCACGGTGTAGTTAGAATGGATGATTGTCTATCGTATGCCGTAAACTTTTTTGCCCTAGATGCCCAGGTTCGATCCCAGGACCATTCGAATGACCGAATTTTCAAAAATTCGTTACGGGATTTCCCGGTCAGGTAGAAGGTTCAAATTCGCTTCATCTATAGAAGATAGGGATTTCTATCGTATGCCGTAAGGATATTTGTCCTAATAGACCCAGGTTCGATGCTAGGACAAATTGAATGGACGTATTTTGAATAATTTGTTTAGATTTTGTAATTGGTGGATGGCAGTCCGTTTATAGCAGGTGGAGTGTTGCAGGAGGTGTACAATGCCTTAGTTAATCTATCTTACATTAAGCTTGCAGTATGCAAGCAACTTTTACTCATATTTACTTATTTCTGTTTCACCTACAGCAAAATTGCCAATTTAAAGAGAAAGCAATAAGAACAAGAATAAATAAAAAAGGTAATAAAAATTAAGGCAACAAAACAAAACAAAACAAATTAATTACAAACAGTGAATAAAAGAGAGGAAAATATAGTTTTATCTAGTACCCATACAAATAAATGTCCCTTTTGGTAGAGAAAAAGTATCAACAGAAGGTGGTAAGGAATTAAGTAAAGAAGGGAGCTGAAAGAAAAGGGAACATTTGACAATTGGTAGTCTGGGAGTAGAATAGTGAAGCAAAGAGGTCAAATGAGTAGATCTGTTAGGTACACGAATTTTAAAGAGGGAGGTTAGGATAGGACAATTAGAAAGAATTTAGAATAGTATACAAAAGTGATATATGTATGATAAAAAAAACTTAAATAAAAATTTCAGCCTAATTTTTAGCCCTGATTTACACGTACATATTTTGAGAAAAACTCATGGCATATCACTTTAACAAACATGAAATATCCAAATTTAGGAATTTTAAAACCTAATATACAGTATTCAAACAAGATAATCCAAATTAGAAATATTTTATTACTTTGTGATATTCAATTCCACAGAACCAACCTTTTGGAAATATGTGTGTCCACCTCCTCCTATTTGAAGTTAATTTGATGGTCACATGAGAGGGATCAAAGGGGTTTATGAGAGCTCGGCCTGGGCGAAGTAATGGAGGAGTATGGCCCACGCTGGTCCGTCCTGCAAAGGCAGCTGCAATCCCAGGCAATCGACTTCCTCCTGAATTGGTTCCATGAACTGGAGGAGAATTATCATCCTCTCCATGTGCGTGGAATCCCTTCAATCGGCCTTTAAGAGATATTAATCCCAAATAATTTAGAATGTTTTCAGGTAATAATACAGACATTTATTGGAATTTTTTAAAAATGTAGTTTCATTTGCTATTTAGAATTACACTATGCACATCCCCAATAAGGAAAATAAGTTTAGCTTTCAATATAACAGCATGATGAAGATATAAATGATTATATCATCATGCTGAATTAATGTCATCTGGTTTAATAAAGTGTATTTTCAGGTATTTTTCTTTCATACACCTTACACTGCTTTTGTGGTGGCTGCTGGAACCATGTGTTACCAGTAATTTTTAGTCCAGTGAAGTGAAATAGTACCACTCAGCTGATGGGGTTGGGGATAAGGATATCCATTAATTAGACCATGTCTTACCTTTGGAACTTACAAGTCTTCTAAGGATAAACTATACAGAGTTAAAAAATGTATCAAAAATGTTTAACAAATTAGTCTTTTGGTTTTACTGAATGATCAAGAAATCAGTATACTCTTCAAAGAAAGAAGAGAAAAATTATTATGTACCAAAAGATATTTCCAAATAAATCTTATAAAATATCACTAGCATGACTGAAAGATTTTTCATGCACTAAAATTATTTTAGAGGCTATGGAAACACTGAAAATATAAAATCAACTCAAAATTTTCTGGATTATCTTGGAGAAAGCTCAATATACCAACAACAGGTGAAAATCTATAAGTTAAAACTTACAAAAAATAAGTGATTAATCTTTTTGTAAAGCAAAAGAAACAATTGTCAGAATTCTACAAAAAGAAAAAGCTTACCAATTTAAATTATACACCTCCAATAACAGAAAAACTAATAATTTACAAACCGCTTGTAGGAGAATTAGGAGAAATGCTTCCCAATGGCCTCCTTGGAACATCTCCGGGAGATCCTGGAGAAGAGCGAAGAGCATTCGCATTTGGGGATCCAATAATATCAAGCTGGCGCAAATCTGGATCAGATAACTTCCTCCTAACAGGTTTTGATCCAGTTATAAGGCTCTCTGAACCAGTATGACAACGACGCATCCTCGATGGACTGCGACATAATCTTTCGGACATCAAAGAGAAGGTATTTATTAAAAAAAAAAAGATACATGACATAAGATATTACATAAGATAAAATAAACAATTCCAGCACATACCTAGAGCTTGGGGCAGTAGGAATACGAAATACTTCAGCATCATAAGCATCAAAATCACAACTGGAAAAACCTTCATCTTCCTCACTCTCAAGTTTTGCTTTGTGGAATGGTTCATCTTCCTGCTTAGGAGGTTTAACAATCTTTGGGGGCAATTTTATTCTAGGAATAAAATTGGAATATCCAACTTTTTTATTACTTGAATAAAAGCTGTAAAAAAGATATTATTTATTTTCAGTTGAAGACAAAACCTACTGAAAATATATATCAAAGTAAATCTATTTCACCCAAATGAAGAAGCATTTTCTGAATCATTCAAAAGTATAAATGATCTTTATTCAAAATTCATCAGACTAACACTCTCATTGGCTAATAGTACACTAACCACTAACTTCAATGAAAACTCAAGAACTTGGATGATGAACAGTTGATAGAGCCTAATTTTCCTCCCCCACACACAATCTTGCTTCCCTTTTGAACAATTTAATCAAGAACTGTACAGGTTTTTCACCTAAATATTGTGTAAAAAGCTCGATCGAGTTTGCCAATGTTGTGAAGGATATCGATATTCATAAGAACTCATTATTTGTTTTGTTTGATGTGTGTAACTTTTTTCCAAGTGTTCCCAAGGACATTGTGATCTCACAAGTGAAGGATTTACTGCTAATAAATAATAGGAAAAAACTCTGTGCTTGAACTTGTGTCCCTGATTGAAGTTTGTTTGGCCCAGAATTACTTCTTGTTTAATAACAATTTTTATACCCAACCTGATGGCTTGGCCATAAGTTATCCTCTTTCCCCACTTCTTGTGAATATATTTATGGATCAACTTGAATGTAATCTGTTTCAGTAGGGTAACTCTTTACTGAAGTATGTTGGCACATGGGTAAGATATGTTGACGATATATTTTGCATTTGGAATGGGACCCGCAGGCAACTAAATGGTTTTCTTTCTCTCCTTAACTCAATTCATCCCTCAATCAGCTTCACCATCAAACATGAACAGAATAGCTGCTTAAATTTCTTGGACCTAACCCTTACTAAGAGCAATGGCAATATTGAATTTTCTGTTTACCGTAAGCCAACCTACACAAGCCATACTATCCACAATTACTCTAAGCACCCTGTCTCCCACAAACTCTCCGCATATCATTCTTTTACCCACCACCTTCTCAACCTTCCACTGAAACAGTAACATTTTTTAAACAAACTTAATGTAATTAAACAAATTGCAGTGGAAAACGGGTTCTCACCAAATATGATTGATTCCCTCCTTAATAATAAAAAACAAAAAATGGCGCTCTCTCAAATATTTCCATCCCACCTTCACCTTTATGCAAACCATGGTGGTTCAAATTGCCATTCCTATGTCCCCTAAGTAACAAAATTGTAAATTCTCTCCCTAAGGAAAAATTTAAGCCCACTTTCTATATCCCAAAAAACATTGGGAATATTTTCTCAAACAATAAAGATATTTTACCCCCAGAATCAAACTCTGGGGTTTATAAGTTGACTTGTGGGGACTGTGGAACAATATACAGTACAACCTCGTTAACACGTACTTGCTTAACACGAATTTTGCTGTAACACGAACCCAAATTGCGGTTCTGGCATGGATACATTGTGTCTTAAGGAGTTTTATTCGTTTAACAGGAAAATCGGTTAGTACAAAACTCGAACAAATATCTCGGTCCCGCACTGAGTATCTCTCGCTTACAGCGAACCGTCCATTTCCAGTGACACACTAAGATTTTTTCCGAAAATTATTGGGTTGATGATAGCCATTTATTATGGATGGTCCAAATGGTATCTTCATTTTTATTAATTTTCAACTGCTCTACTGGCTGGTTGTGGCATTTCCAGAAACGTTTCAGCCCCTAGATCAGGGTATTATTGCCCTCATGAAAAAAGAATACTGCATCCACTTGGTGCAAGTACCTGAAGAAGAAGCCAATGAAGTTGAGGAATCTTCAGATAAGAGTGAAGAGGAACCTATGGAGCCACCCAAACGTGCTGAAGTCATATCCACTCTTAGCGTCCTTGAGCGCTATGCAGCCACAGCTAACTTTTCAGACAATTTTTCAAGTTGTTTGGAAAGCATATCATTTGAATGTATTTGTAGTATACGCCCTGTGCTTTGGCAACAAAGTATTCTAGATTTTTTCAGTCCTAGTAAATATGATATCAATTTATATTTGCTGTTTATAGCTTATCGTTAGATAATACATTTGTTTGTATTTGTATTTGATTTGAGTAATTAATGTATATCTGAAGTAGGCTAGACGAGTTTGCATAATTTTCGACACGATTTCCCTAACGTGAATTTTTTTAACACAAACTCTCAATTTTGTGGTCCCTAAAAGTTTGTGTTAATGAGGTTTTACTGTATATCGGTAAAAAATAGGAATTTTAAAATTAGGACTAAGGGGCATGCTTCCTCTTTCCATAATAATACCAATAGTTCACATTTTGCAAAACATCTGATTGAAAATAACCATTCCTCTGAATTAAAAATTTTTCCCTCTCCATAAGTATATTCAAGGCCGGAAACTGGACGCTTTAGAGGCAATGGAAATACTCCAGCACCTACATTGTGGCTACACTTCAGCAAATAACCATTTGTTCCTGTACCACTTCCCCGCTGATTTCTAGAGTAAAACTCCTACCACCCCTTCCCTCTCCTTCTCCTCCCTCCACCCGTTTAACTCTTCTTCCTTTCCCTTCTCCCTATTGTTCTGAGGGTTTATAAGTCTTGGTTTGTGGAGATTATCTATGACTTGATAATGACACTCAAGTGTTGAAACTATTCATCATTTTCCGTAAACGTTCTGTGGAAACTGGAATATTTTGTTCCAATTTTTATTTTGCCATGAATAATTAAATGATTCTAATAAAAGCAACTAAATATGAATTTAAGACAATCACTGTCACAGAAGGTTTGATTATTGTTACAGAAAAGACTTAGACTGACTAAAAATAATTATATAAGAGCTAAGATGATTTACATTTAAGACATAATATAACAGCTTTATTTTTAATGAAAAACAAGCTATGTATGAGATATTACCTCAGATTGATCCAATGAGGCATACTGTAATCATCAACTGCACACATAAAGCTATCTTTATTGTGAAACTGTAAATTGAGAGAAATATAATCATTACACAGATAATTTGGAGAACATTCATCATGAAATACAGCAAAATCAAAGGCAAATAGTAAAAGGAAAACTTTGAATAAGACAAGTCTTTGGATATGTAAGAGCATTTAGGAGCAGTATGAAGAGCCAACAAATAAATTATAAAAATTATAACTTATCACACCAAATACAATTTCAAATTAAGAATATTTCAATTTCTTTTATTTTTTAAATCCAATAACTTATTAAGATTTACCTTGAAAAGAGGCACAGCATGAAGTGGCTGCTCTCCAACACAAACAAGGTCACTACCAACACCATTATCAATTATCCTTTGCTTGGTGACATTTGTAAGCTCTCTATCAACTTCAAAAACACCAACTCCTGGTGTGATAACTACGGAAAGCTGGCCAGTACGGTCAAAACTTCGGTCTAGGTAGTGTTTTTCAAAAACTAAAGAATTGAAATTGCTGGTGATAAATATGAGGGAGTGACATACAACTGAAAAGAATTCACATAATAATACAATACCATACCATTGAGAGACATATTTAACACTTCTAAAAAGTTTCCTTGAGCTGCAGTTGAGTTAACAGCATTGGGTATTTCAACATTAGGCCTCTTATGATATTCTAACACTATCTTTTGGTATTCTGTAAAGAGTCTTCGAAGCTGAATCAAAACATTCGACCAATCCTCATAGCGTTCATTCTGGACCGCCACTCTGAAATCATGGGTAATTAATTAGATACTTTTCTCTCAATATACTTAAATTTTGAGAAAGATAGCTTTAGCAAAATTTTAGATTTTAGGGATCACAACTTCTTTTAAACAACAAGTTTATTTTGGTAAAATAGTAAGTATCATTTTGTAATACTAAGCATAAATTATGAGTAATTATTTTAATTTTTTTATAAGAAATAAAACCCATCTACTGGGAATAAATAGTAATTTTAATTCCTAATATAAGAACCAGCATAAAATATGGTACAGAGAAAATTCACTCATAAAATTTTACAGAGTGCAAAAGTTTACATTAACCTGATACAACATCCCAAAATTTCCATCTCAGTCAAAGTTCCTTTCAAAAGTGTATCTTGTAATGCAATTTGGTTTACAAAAATACTACAGTAAATAGACTCATCAAACTTGATTTTAGGTAGGAAATAATAATGATAAACAGCAAGAGCTACAAAAAGTACACAATAACAGGTACAGTCCGTTTGCATTAAGAAGGCGCTCAATCAGTAGCCTACTGCATAGATGAGCTTCGTCCAAGTCAGAAAATAGGAGAGTCAGTGCTTCCTGAGCAGGAGAAAGCATTAGGCATAGTGGGAACTACCCCTCAAAAGGCCACCTTCCCCACCTCCTCCACTTTTTCCCCTCTCTCGTAATGCAGAGCGTCTTTCTAACACAAACAGGCTGTACTATGCATGAAATTCATTTGTTTACATTCCACCTTTTTCTAACATTTTTACTTCTTTGATCTTCAGAGGCAAAGACTGACATTTTATATTCAGTAAATTGATCAATCCCACATTAAAGAGAGACATTTTTCATCATTGTAGAGAAATTAATTATTACTGCTAAAACTCATACTGAAATGCTGCGAAAGCCATAGGAGAATATGACAAATTTTGTCATGTTGATCCTCATACACATAAAAGAAAGATTCATTTCTTCATAGATGTATATTATTGTATACAGTTCCTGTTGATGTGTTTTATTTGGGTTACCTAATTATTAAATAACATTTGTTCAAACAAGACTCAACCTTGATTAGCAATATTTAAGATGGAACCCTGACAAGTATTTGGTTCTCTAAATTCTTATTTGTGCAGCAATTCTACTGTAATTAACAGATTAATTAATTGCTATCTTTCAACTTCTTGATGGTCAGTGTTGGCACAGAGTTAAACAAATCATTCTTAAGATAGTTCATAGGATTAACAACCCTTATGTTGATTTAAAATCATACAGAAAATATTTTACCTGTAAAAGTCCTCATAAAACCTCCCTTTATAATCCTGCTGCAGGCACTCTCTCATGTGATGAGGAAATTCTTCCAAATTTGTAGCCTCATAAAATGTTCGTGAGAAGAGAACAATTGTGACTTCATGGTTACTACCATTTTTCTGGAAAATGAGCCATAAATTAGGAGTATATTATACACTTATTCTTTTGTAAATAAAGAACATATAAGCTAACCTTCCATTTCTGAAATAACTCAGCTAGGAATCCATTAACAGCCTTTTCAAAATATAAGTCTCCATGAATGTCAAAATCCCACATTTCTGAACTCATTTGAATGAAAAGATAAACCATACTGGTAGAGGAACGGAATACCACCTGCAAATAATTCCTCATTGAATTTTTATACAAAATATCTTGACACATTAATTATGATTTTTGCACAGCAGACCTTGGTATCATCGGTGATGACGCCACATGCAACTCTGTCTCCCAATGACCACATCTCATACACTTGACAACGGATACTTCCTCCGCAGAATTCAATCTTCTTATTAAGATACACACAAGTATTTACCTAAATAAAAAGAAATTTGTGACGCCAGCTCAATGTTCATTAGGATGTGTTAACGAATAATTAGCGGAAAACATTACTTACCAAACTGTTCTTCAACCTCCACATGTCACTCCTGCCCAAATACTGATCTTTAAAAGTGAGCTCGACAGAGTCAAGCGCAACATCTTCGGGCTTGACGATATTTACATAGACATCTGTATATGTTTTTAATTGAAAGGTTGTCGCGATACTGCTGTCTATACTTATAGTTTCTGAAATTGAATTAAGGCAAGAATGAATAGTGGCTTTTTTCTAATTCAAATACCTGTATGATAGAGGTTACAATTTGTTACATTTAGAGCCTGAAAATACAGTTGATATGTTACTATGGCTCTACTGATGTCATGATATTAGATCTTTATTTCCAAATCAACCTGAGGAATATTAAGAACCTGTAATAACCGAGATAAACAAGGCAACATCCATGATGATTACCTTTTCCCTGAAGATCTTCCTTGAATGAAGTTACTTGAAGTAGAAGTCTGCTAAAATCGACCTCGGGATTGTATATTTCAACAATGTTTCCCTTTTTTATCCCGGGAAAGTCTTTCGGATTAATAATAAGATCTTCCGCTGAGAAAGTAAATATATGGCTGCAATGATTATATTAAAAAATTTGAGAATGTGACTACATAATGCAGCAGGTACACTTACCACTAAAATTTTTCTGGTGCACAATCAGTTTGAAGAGCTTCATATTCACTTCGATTTCCTTAACACTTTAAAAATAAATTGCCCTGCAAGTACGCATTTTAGGACCTGAGTAACTTCATTGATCTACTAAATGGTATACCAAAACATAATGATATGCTAAAAAGAACCGCAGTGCAACATCCTCATCCTTTAAATTGAACAGATTCATATCAACCAGCTGACTACGACGGAGAACAAGAGAAAAACTCGTGGAACATTTGGCGCACATTATAAATTAGGAAAAGAAGACAAGTTTTGAAGTTGTGATAACTATGTTTAAAATCTATTGTTGCTCCTTTCGAATAACATCAGTATTTTAATTTTACACGAATTTAAGCTAAATTTCTTTTCCATGAACAGAAATGCAGACATTTATAAAATAAATATATAAAAATATATAACATTCATACAGCCACTACCGCCATCTGCGCCGGACTAGCGGGTTTAATGCACGGGCCCAGCACCTCCGCATTTTTACGTCTCAGCAATCAAAGGAAGCCAAAATTTTACAAAGAAAATAAAATTTGAAAATACAAATGGGTTGTATAATTTTTCTTCATGAAATACGATAATTAGTTTTAATACTTGTGTATAGCTGATGTGTTCCCTAACAGCCACGATAGAACAAATAATAGCCGTTATCTGCCCTATAGAACAATTTTTGCACATCTTAGGGGCAATTTTAGACTATGATGAATAAATCAATACTTTGTGGTCAATTCTCAGATTCAGTATATCTCTTTTCGGTTCGGTTATAGAACTATATATTATAGTATATTTAGTATAGAACTATATTGTAAAACACATATGTATGTTTTACACACGTCTTTTTAAGGTCTAATAATTTGAAGACTTGAGAACAATGCTGGGTGGCCTGAAAAACCCCATTTCGAGGTATAGCACCCTATTTACCGAATTAATTTTATAAAATACACACTTCAGAAAAATTAAAACGGGGTAAGAAAAATACGTTCTATTTTTATGTAATAAATGAGCAAATACTGGGATTTTTTACTGTTAATAATACAACAGCTGTAAGCTGAATGCAAACCATCGGGCCTCAATAGTTAGGGGTGCCATAAACAAGTTTACTTTATTATTTTGTAGCGATTGACACGATTTTCTTCCACATTGAAGTGACACGATTTTCTTCCAAAATAAGTAACGAGAGTGGTTTCCAATTCCCTTGTTTTGTTTCCTTTCATTCGATACATGTTAACAATCGAGATAGGCATTCGACTACTTGATTCGCTTTATTCGATCGATCGACCCCAGAAAGATCGTGAAGGGCGGCAGATGGTATGGTATGGTAAAGAAGGATTGGTTGGTGAATGTGAAGGCGGAAACTCCCACAAGGCATCATATTTTTTATCATAATTCTTTTATAATTTTAGTGTGAAGTGTACATTTATTGATAATTGGCATTCATAAATATTTTCAGTGCGTCTTGATATCGTTCAATTTTTTAAGTAATATGCTTTTCTGATCGATCACTTAAGTGATTTAGAGTGATATGCCCAATGGTAACTGTTCATCTTTTACTCCAAGATATTCTTTTAGGTTCTCTGACATAATTTATTGATGTAGAAGTAAAAGAGAGACTGAGGGAACTTCCGGATAGATATTTGGGTAACGCGTTCGACTTCAGTGGGGGCTCATGTGTGAAATGACCATGTCGAAGCTCTTTTAAAATTACTACTACTACGAGAGTCTGAGAACAAGTCGTTTTTGATTTGGGATTGGTCTGTTCTCATATACAGTGTAATGGTGTAATGATCGAGGAGCTAATCTCTTGGGTTTCCCCGTGGTAATTACCATAGTCTGCAGTTTTTCACGCATTCCACCCGGCATCTTCAAGTCAAAAGTTGATGCCGTCCTTCATTGACCCTTGATGGTATAGTTGTCTTCTTTACTGCAACAGCGGCAGTATAAAGAACTGGTGAATTAAATTATTAAGTTATTGGTCATAAGGATGGGTTTTTTCTGTTTTGTATTAAGTTTTTATAACAATAAAATTAAAATATCATTAAATCGATGAACTTAAATAAAAAGTTTTGCATACAATATTTACAGAGGAAAGTGCAAATCGTTGTTGCCCTAGAAAAAGAAGCAGAAGATGTGAATCACTCAGCATCATCACCTGAAAAATAATTTAGCTAATATTATGACTCAGTGACGAATAGACCAATGAATAAGTAATTGAAATAATTAACTAATAAATTGCAATATAAAGTTCTCAAAGAAAGAGTATGTCTTGGAAAAATTGAGCATTTAAGCAACAAATCCAAGTATTGTCCATAGCATCATAATTTTAAAAAATTTGAATCTAGGAATTATCAAAAAGTAGATACAGAGTAATTTAAAAAGACATTACGTTGAGTCCAAGCAAGCCTTGGTACAGGTTAACAGGATTGATATTCAGCGGCTACTCTAAATAAGCAAGCATTATTATTAATTGAACATATAGATGTTTAGATTATCAATGGTTTGTATCATGTTTTCAATTTTGATGTGTACTATTATGAAAGGAGTTTTAGAAATCTAAAATAATTGTTTTCTTCTCTGATAGGTTAGTGGTGACGAGTCCTCTTGCGATAATCGGGAAAACCATTTTTGCAGATCTTCATCTTCGGTAGAATTGTTTTTCTGCATTGGCTGAGTATGTGGTATGGTTTGTGAATTTGGGTAAGAGTGTAGAGTTGGGTTGAAAGGGGAGGAACTGTCTAGAAGAGAAAGGGTTGGAGATATTTATCTAATTTTGTAATGGCTTCCTTAGCCATCAGATAGAGACTGCATCCTTAGTAGTTCAGTATAGATGTTCATCTGTAGATTTCTTTGGAAAGGTAGCACTGAAATCTGTTGGTTGGCTCCGAATATTCAGAAGAATAATAGGGACTAACACTTAACTCAGCCTTAAAATGACAGAGTCAGGACAGCTGGAAGCCGTTGTCTTGATTGAAATTGTTTGTTGTTGTTTGGATTTCTATGGACTCCTTTATGATCCTATCCCAGAATTTTTCTGTTTTGTATAGAAACTTGGAGTCCTCAGTGGCCCTTGCTGATGGAATGTTCAGCTATTGCAGACTTTTCTGGCTGATTTAGCCGAATGTGGCATTCGTGTTCTTTCAGCCTAGTTTCAACCGTTCTTTTTGTTTCACCAATGTAGACTTCCCCACATACGCAAGGCACCTTGTAGACCCTGGCTGTTTTGAGTCTAAGTTTATCCTTTATGAAGAGTTTGATGTTTTCCCGGTGTACGATGCTAAGAAATTCTTCTCGGGTAGACAGCCGGGTTAGTTCTTCGACGAAACGTCGGTTTACACCGAAGAACTAACCCGGTTGTCTACCTGAGAAGAATTTCTTTATCCTTTATGTTGGTCAGAAGACTCCAGAGTTTCCTAGGAGGTTTGTGGACTGTGTGGATCTGATGCTTGCTCAGAATTCTTGAGATTGAGAGAGAGGAAATCGGGGCTATGTAGGGAAGACATGCCATTGCTGTGGGTTGGTCATTTTCCACTCAGCTTCTTGTCCTTATTGGAAACAGCCCTTTTGAGGGCCATTTCTCTCCTGTGGTGGCCGTTCTGTAGTAGGGTTGTTCTTAAGTGATTAATTTCTCTGCTAATGCTCTCTGTATCTAAAATCACGTGCGCTTGGTCTGCCAAAGTGGAGAGCACAGACTTTAGTTGTGCCAGATGATAGTGGCTGTTCCCGTGAAGATAGAGGTTAGTAAGTGTCAGTTTGCGATATACACTGTGGCCCAGCATACTGTTGGGCTTGTGTCGAATTAGGATATCTACTTAAGAATGGGAGACATCCGTCCTTTTCTATAAGGCCTTAACCTCGATCCAGCTCCCAACAACATCCCCTACCGAGATTTCATTGAATAGAACCTGCCATCCGGACACTACCTTCAGAGGCGACTGAGGAAAATAGAGTCGTCCCTCGTTTATCACGGTTAATCAGTTCCAGACTTTACAGCGATATGTGAATTTCCACGAAGTAGGTTAGTAGTACTTACGCACTTGGTTGCATAACCCATAGAAAACGTATTGCCCAATTTATTAGACAAAATAAGAGGAAATACTATTTATTCTAGTTGTTATAAATATTCAGTGCATACATATTACATTTTATAAAATTATTGTACATATCTGGGTGTGTGGCTGAAGAGCATGGTAATAGGCAGTTGCTGGCGCTGTCTTTTCATATGCGCGAGGAGGTTTTCGTAGGGTTCCATCTTACCATCAAGAGCATTCTGGAACTGCAATGCATGCATCATTTGTGGATCCCATTCTCCAACCATGTCCTGTACTTCCATAATAGTTCTCACAACTTGCGAGAGATGCTCAAGTGTAAGGCCAACTTCCTCCTCCAGAGTTGGAGAAAGGTTTGGATACTCTTCCTCCTTGCTTGTAGGCTTATCATCTTTACCAGATTGTCAGTTAAGGGCACTGAATGTGTCTCCAGCAGCTCAACCACGTCATCACGGGTCATATAAGTGAACCTTCTCCTCCCAGCATTTGGGCTAGCTCCACTGCCCAGTTGCTTATATCCTCTGGGGTGTATCTTCTGAATTCGTGGATATTATCAGGACACAATTTCTTCCAGTTGGCTTTCACAGTCTGCGTCTTCAGGTCCTTCAATGTTGTGTTGATGTTCCTAAGACAATTCGCGATGGTATACTGCTGCCAGTACACCTTCAGCAAGAAGTTTTCTCTCTTCATGGCATCGACGAGGTGCTCTAGGGTACTTTGCATGTAGAGGGCCTTGAATGTGCAAATAAAGCCTTGATCCATGGGCTGGATCAGCGAAGTAGTGTCGGGGGAAGAAACTCGATTCACACACTGTTGTAGGATAGATCTTGCACATGGCCTCTAGCATTGTCCATGAGGAGAAGGACATTAAACTCGAGCCCTTTCTCCGCGATACAGCTTAACATTGGGTATGAAGCACTCGTAGAATCAGTCTGATGATAGCTGTTTCATGATCCAACCTTTGTTGTTATGCATCCAGTGCACTGGCAGCAAATTTTTGTCTTTATTCTTCATGGCCCTAGGGTTCATGGCTTTGTAGATAATGGCAGGCTTGAGTAAAAATCCCTCAGCATTTCCATACATACTTCAGTCTTGCGATCTTTGTGCGCCTTGAAGCCATGTACCTTGATCTTATCCTTGAAAATGAATGTTAGGGAAGGCATTCTTTTCCAGAACAGGCCTGTTTCATCCATATTGAACAACTGGTAACAGAGGAGACTTTCACCAATTTCATCAGGCAACTGCCTGCTCCTTTCATTCTCTTAGGAGATTTCAATGCTCACAATCCTCTTTGGGGGTGTAACCCCAATGTTTATAAAAAAATTTAGTCAAAGGGGACGTCTCCTGGAAAGGAAAATGTAGAGGCACTGAATAATAGTATCCTAAACATAGCCAAGGAATCGATTCCTATGTCCACAGGGAAGGTGCAACATTACCCAGTACCCTGGTGGAGTGAGGAGTGTGCCATGGCAGTTAGGAAAAGGAAAAGGGCGTTAAGAATTTTTCATAAACATCCTACAGCTAGAAACCTTGAGGCATTTCGCAAACTCTGCTTGAAGGCTCGGGAAAAAATCAACGATTCAAAAAGAGAATCATGGAGCAAATGCATATGTACCATCAACACCCGAACACCTGTCTCAGAGATTTGGAGGAAAGTTAAGTAAATATCAGGAATATGCACCTCCTCAGCCTCATTTATAGAAAGTGATGGCTCTCTCCTTACCCAGCCAAAAGACATAGCGGAAGAATTCAGAAGACATTATCATGAGGTTAGCAGCACAGAAGCCTACCCTCCTTCTTTCAAGAAAACTAAGCAGCAAGCAGAGAGGAAGGCAATTGTAGCTGTAGCAGGCAATTACGGGGAATGTTATAATGACCCCTTCACTATCTAGGAGCTGATGGAGGCAATTAATAATATAAAAGACACAGCACCAGGATTAGATGAAATTCATAATGCCTTCCTGAGACACATCCTACAGAAAAGTTTGGCAGTGCTTCTTAAAATCTTCAATATAGTATGGGAAGAAGCAGACTTACCTGAGGCATGGCGTGAATCAGTGGTAGTGCCCATCCCGAAGCTTGGAAAGGACAAAACATGTATTCATAATTATAGACCTATATCCCTAACATCATGTCTCTACAAGTTGTTTGAGGAAATGATTAATCGACGTCTGATCTGGTGCTTGGAAAATCGTAATCTCCTCTGTAACATTCAATGTGGCTTCAGGAAGTAGAGAAGCACTGTTGACCACCTGGTAAGAATGGATACACATATCCAGGAAGCTTTTAGCTATGGACAACATGCGATAGGCATCTTCTTTGATTTACAGAATGGCTATGATACCACATGGGGGTACACAACTTTAAAGACATATGACTATGGTTTTAAAGGTAACCTATTGGTTTTTATAAAAAATTTTTTAACTGAAAGAAATTTTAGAGTGAGGGTAGGAGATTGTTACTCCCACCAGATCTCACAACAAAATGGCATACCACAGGGATCGGTTTTACGTGTTACCTTATTGGCAATTGCAATAAATGATGTTGTCTCATCAATATTACCACCTGTTGAGGCATGACTTTTCATGGATGACCTTGCAATTTTCTGTCATTCCCAGAAGCTAACCACAGCTGAACGGCAGCTGCAATTGACACTTAAACATCTATGGAGGTGGTCTATGGTTTTCGTTTCTCCCAGGATAAAACCTGCTGCCTTCATTTCCACAGGCAGTGAGGATTTTTCCCGGAGCCGAAGCTCATGCTTGGCAATCGTTCCTTAAAATTTGTGGAATCTGTCCGCTTCCTGGGAATGTGCTTGGATCGATGACTTAATTGGAGGACACATAGAAGACAACTGAAACTGAAAGCACATGCAGGAACGAATATTCTTAAAGTAATTGCTAACAGATCCTGGGGTGCAGATTAAACATCTATGCTGTTACTCTACAGATCATTGATTTGCTCAAAGCTGGACTATGGGTGTTTTATCTATAGTGGTAGAAGACCATTCTTTTTACGACCTCTGACATCTTTGTATAATGCTGGCCTACGACTTGCAACTGGTGCTTTCCGGACTAGCCCTGTTGTTAGCATCTATAGTGATGCTGTGAGCCACCATTATAGATCAGGCAAAACATCCTGATGTGCAACTATGTCAGCAAAATTTTAGCTTTACTGACACACCCAGGTTTTAAATGTTTTTAACCATAATTTATTGAACGTTTTTAATAGAAGATCTTGTGCAGTACACTTTCTTGCTCTATGAGTCCACAGGTTTTTAGAAAACCAAGATATACTGCTTCCCAATATCATGCAAACATGCCCCTTCAGTGGACCACCTTGGAAGCTGTCCAGGCCTGATGTCTCATTTGTGTTGGCTGCTCAACCAAGGGCCACTTTGCTCCTTGATGAACTGCAGTCCAGATCCTTGTTGGCATTATCTGAATTCCAAGGTTTTAATATTGTATATACAGATGGATCGAAGACGATGCAGGGTGTGCAAGTGCATTCATTGGCTCAGGTCTCTCACATGGGGTCAAGCTACACCCAAGTATGCAGTGTATTTGTAGCAGAGCTAATGGCCATCAAGCTTGCCTAGAATTCTTCCAGGATCAAGAGCTACCCACTCTCATCTGTTCTGACTCAATGAGTTCACTGAATGCCATCACCTGTTATGAACCTGCATACCCACTTGTCCAAGAAGTGCAATATCTGTGTAGTAGACTTAGTGAGAGAGGAGTCCAAGTAAAATTTCTTTGGATTCCTAGACATGTGATTATAGCAGGAAATGAGGCAGCAGATAGGGTAGCAAAAGAAGCCACAAGAAAGCCTACAATAGATTTTGAAGCCGTGTCCTCAGGAGATTTTAGGTCCCAACTCAATTGCCCTCAAGGACTGGGAAAAGCAATGGTCTTCGATAACTAGGAATAAGTTACGTTCAATCAAGGAAACCGTTAAACCTTGGGGGCTCTTCTGTCAGAAAGAATAGGAGGGTTGGGAATAGGAAGTAGTTTTAAAATGTTTGAGAATTAGACATAGTGCACTGATGCACTCATACCTTTTTACAACTGCCCATATATCTCCCCACTGTGACAAGTGTAACACCCAACTCTCTATATGTCACATCCTCACTGAGTGCAGGATCTATTCTAATGAACAGGAGAGATGTTTGGGAGCAAGCACACTGAAAGATATCATTGGAGATGATCATGGCAAGACAGACAAAGTTATTTCTTTTATGAAGGAGACTGGACTCTTCCAAAGAATCGAACATAAATGTGGGGCTATTTCCTTTTCCCCCCTTTTTATTTAATTTTTATTCATGACACTATGACTAACTCACCAATAATTGCAAGTAATATTCATTGTTCATTGTTCTTTTTGATGTAGAAATTAATTGATGGAAATTTACCATCACTTTAAATAGCCAGTATGCTCATAAGGTGCAAAATGACCTCAGCTGTCGAGACACCTTATAAGGCTACTACTACTACAGCAGAGTCCACCCCCTTGCCTTAAAGGGGGATGGAGTGGGGTGGCATTGACAGCTCTGCCACAAATACATTAGGCCAAAAAAAAAAGAATATCACTAATTATCAATTATATATATATGAATATATTATATAATTACGAAGACCAAACATCCTGCTCCCCTTGAACAATTGCAACAAAAAAGTACATCACAAAAGATAGAAATTACGCACATCATCACAAAAATATCAATTGGTACTACAAACAGTCTTAATTATTACCAATGTGTCAATTGTCAATAGGTAAAGGAAAGATTATGACAGGACGGGTTAATGTATTGGTAAGAGAATACAGCTGGACCACGCAAACTATCCTATAATCACCTGGTGAAGTTGATATCACGCGTGCTATGCACCATTGAAGTGGAGGAGTCTTTGGTGAATGCACTAGCACAAAATCTCCTCTACTCAGATTCCCTTTCAATAAAGTCCATTTTGAGCATTGCTGAAGGATGTGGTGGTACTCCTGATGCCATTGAGACCAAAGGAGTTGCAATAGAGCTTGAATCATCTGTCATCTACTAAGTCGACTTTTGGATAGGTTTTCATAGTCATCTTCCGAAAGAGCTGTTAATGATGTACCAATAAGAAAATGGCCCAGGGTCAGTACAGACACATCAGTGGGGTCAGATACTTTACAGGAATTTATTACCCTTGTTACCAAAGGTAACCTTTGGTAACAAGGGTAATTAATTCCTGTACAGTATGTCCTATAGTTCTGGTTAAATGATACTTGGCACTCTTATTTGCACTTTCCTACAATCCTCCTTGGAGTGGTGTAGCGGGGGTATAAAATGGAACTTTATTTGGTTATCATTTGTAAATTGGGAAATTTCTTCATTGACCTTTGGAGATGAATAAAATGTTTTAATTTTTTTTCAATAGAGTGGATGCACCAACAGATTTGGTGCCACAATCTCCTAGCAAGTACATTACAAAACAAGATAATACAATTGAGTTACACCAAACAGTGACTGACTTGATGTGATAACCTGGCAATAGATTAATGCTGTAATGGATTAGCTTTGCCAACAAGTGTGCCCCACAAAGCTCCAGCTGGGGAAGAGAAATGTGTTAAAGGGGTGCAACGTGAGATTTAGCCACAAGCAGAGATATTTTGACACTTGAATTGATATTTAAAAAACTTATATACACAACTGCAGCATATCCCAACTCGGATGCATCTAAAAATCCATGAAGATAGACATTGGTTGATTTAGTGAGACATAAATAGCGAGGCAAAGAAACATTTTTTAATGCATAAAGAGTTTTCAGGATATTCTTCCACTTAAGAGCAATGTTGGGAGGCAATGGATGATCCCATTGGAGGGTGAGGGTCCATAAATATTGAATGAATGATTTTGCTAAAAATGCCACAGGAGCTAATCATCCATAGGGGTCATATATCCTTGCGTCAGCAGAAAGCGCTGACCGTTTAGAGAAAGGGGCTTCTGGTATGTTCACAGCGTAAGAAAACTCATCAGTAGCTGAATTCCACTTAATACATGGTATATTATAAATAGGTTGCTGTGACTGCTGAAAAGACAGAGGTAATTACCCTATCTTCAATCCGGAATATGGTACACCAATTCAGGTGAGTTACAACACCACTTCCTTAACTGAAAACCACCTAATGAGAGCAATTGTGTTAACTCCTTTTGAAGACAGATCACCTCTTGTACACTGTTAGAGCCAGAGATAATGTCTTCAACAAACGTTTGAGATTTTAGGACGTCTGCAGTCCGTGGAAACTTATCTCCTTCATCTTTGGCTAACTGATAAAGGGTACGAATTGCAAAAAATGGTGCACTTGTTACACCATAAGTGACAGTGGTCAGCTTGTACACTAAGAGGGGATCTGTGGCTTTTGGCCACCAATAAACCAGCTGGAAATGCTGATCGTCTGGATGAATTTTGATTTGTCGGTATATTTGACGAATATCATATGTAAACACTATGGAGTTGTACATAAAACAAAGAATAACTTCGCTGATCTGATGTGCAACTATGTCAGCAAAATTTTAGCCCTACCGACACACCCAAGTTTTAAATCTGTTTTTAACCATAATTTATTGAACGTTTTTAATAGAAGACCTCGTGCAATACAACCTCTTGCTGTACGAGTCCACAGATTTTTAGAAAACAAAGACATAGTGCTTCCCAACATCATGCGAGCATGCCCATTCAGTTTACCACCTTGGAAGCTGTCCAGGCCTGATGTCTCATTTGGGTTGGCTGCTCAGCCAAGGGCCACCTTGCTTCCTGATGAACTGCGGTCCAGATCCTTGTTGGCATTATCTGAATTCCAAGGTTTTAATATTGTATATACAGATGGATCTAAGACAGATACAGGGTGTGCAAGTGCATTCATTGGCTCAGGTCTTTCTCATGGGGCCAAGCTACACCCAACATGCAGTATATTTGTAGCAGAACTAATGGCCATCAAGCTTGCCCTAGAATTCCTCCAGAATCAAGAGCTACCCACTCTCATCTGTTCTGACTCAATGAGTTCACTGAATGCCATCACCTGCTATGAACCTACACATCCACTTGTCCAGGAAGTGCAATATCTGTGTAGTAGACTTAGTGAGAGAGGAGTCCAAGTTAAATTTCTTTGGATTCCTGGACATGTGAACATAGCAGGAAATGAGGCAGCAGACAGGGCAGCAAAAGAAGCCACAAGAAAGCCTACTATAGATTTTGAAGAAGTGTCCGCAGGAGATCTGAAGTCCCAACTAAAAAGTATTGCCCTTAAGGACTGGGAGGAGCAATGGTCTTCACTAGCTGGTAATAAGTTACGTACAATCAAGGAAACCATAAAACCTTGGGGCTCTTCTGTCAGAAAGAATAGGAGGGAGGAAGTAGTTTTAACTCGACTGAGAATTGGACATAGTGCACTGACGCACTCTTACCTTTTTACAACTCCCCGTATACCTCCCCACTGTGACAAGTGTAACACCCAACTCTCTATTTGTCACATCCTCACTGAGTGCAGGATCTATTCTAGCGAACAGGAGAGATATTTGGGAGAGAACATACTGAAAGATATTATTGGAGATGATCATGGCAAGATTGACAAAGTAATCTATTTTTTGAAGCAGACCGGACTCTTCCAAAGAATGTAACATAAATATGGGAGGTTTCCCTTTTCCCCGCCTTTTCTTATTTATTTTATATATTTTATTCATATTATGACTAACCTTCTACATTGGTGCTAGCTATTCTCATGGTTCTTTTTGGTGTAGAAATTAAATGATGGAAATTTACCACTACTTTTAATACCAAGTATGCTGCAAAGGTGCAAAATGACCTCAGCTGTCGAGGCACCTATCAAAACAACTACTACTACTAACTTCGCTGATGTCATCCTGCAGTTTTAGCCCCAATTACAAAATATCATTGAGATATATATTTGTAGAAGTCTTAGCACTAACTTCAAAGTCCACGCGAAGGTTTGAATTTGGAGTATGGTGCTTGAAAACTCCATGATGTGGCAGAAAGTAGTGCCACAATCTCAGAACTTTCTGCATTTTCCTATGTAGCCCAAATTTAAATAATCAAGCATAAATTTAGTATATTTCTCTTGGAAAAGAGGGTCTGATGACTGTCTTCTTTCCAGTCCAAGGAACCTTCTTTTGGTGATGATCCAAGGGGGGGATGATCTTCCTTTAAAGGCAATCGAGTAATGTAATGCCCAGTCTCATCTCTTGAGTGCATGGTTAGGTAGTGTTCTTCACATGGGCTATCTTGAGGAGAAAGTGAGAGTTCAGGTACTTCTTCCAGTTTCCAAAACTTTTGAATGGACGCGTGAAGATCAGAGTCATATTTGGAGAAAAGAGCTACTGATTGTTGGTCATTAGTACTAAAAGTTGGGATAATCGGGTTTGTGCCCATGAGAACAAATCTGAAAACCGTACCAAAAGCCACAGGAAGGTTATCTCCTAGGGAGCATCGAAGTCCATTAAATATATATGGAAAAAGATCGGCTCCAATCAAGACATCAACAGGGGACGGCACATCACAGCAACAGAAGTTACCACTGAGGTTAATTGCTCATTAGCTGAATCAGCATGTTGGCAATTATTAACTGATGAATTAGAAACTGAATTTATATGCAACAAGGAGTGGTGTCTCTTAGCACAACTTCTGCATGTCTGAGACGAATTACATGACTTTACGGTGTGAGAGGTTCCAAGGAAGTTAAAACACCATTGTTTCTTTCTTACTATTGATTGCCTTTCTTGGGACGATATTTCTTGAAAGGCAGATTACATATAAATTGCATGGCTTGGATCTTGATAAATTGCACAACGTTGAACTGTGGTTGCGACCAGAGTGGCCCTTTGCAATTTAACCTGAGATTTCTTAATTCCTGCCTTTGACCAACCATCAGTTATAGCATCTTCAAAGTGAAGACACTCCACTTCAAAAAAATTTATTAGATCAGATATGGCAGGAAGTTCATGGTTAATGCCTCGAATATCTTCAAAGTGCTTCCAGGTTTCAAAATTTAAATTTCTGGTAAGGGTTGTGTCCAGTAAAACATTTTCCATTGAAGAACACTGTTGAGTATTTGTGTCATTAATTTCCTCGGAGTGTTTCCACTTAACACCTGTTTGCAGAAGTAAGCTAGTAACAACACATGTTGCTTCGACATACAAGTTGAGCATTTCTTCCTGTAATTTAGTCACAACTTCATTGTCAAATTGTCCTGAAGCAGTTTCATGGTCTGTTAATTGATTCACTAATTTGATAAATTCACTTAATACAGTATCTAGATTTTTTTTCCAGCACGTCAAATGCCTAGATTGAATGTCTGATAGAGGCAAAACTTTAGATGCGGCTTCCATCGCGAACACGGAACCTTTTACTTTCTCTAGCCTTCTATTTGGATATATCCCTATATAGGGATTTGCATTCCAGACGAAGGTTGAGGAATTCATTTTCACTAGCAATTACACACAATTGAGGAGATAGGATAAAAATGTCCATACCCTTTCTGCCTTTTACCAGCTTCAGAACATGAATAGCGACGACAGACAACTACAGCAGAGTTGACCTTAACACCCCCTTGCCTTAGAGGGGATATGAGAACCGAACACCCCATGGGGAAGACCCTAATGTCCCTGGGTTCCTGGAAAGAGGGTGCCCATGAGACAAAGCCATGTCCTCGCAATAGCCGGGCAATGACACAGAAGATGGATTGTAGATTCCTCTTCTTGGTTGCACCATCTTTAGCTTGGAGAATCAGCAATTCCCATGTTCTAGAGATGTAAGTTTACCAGGTAGTGCCCCTCTCGATGTGGGTTCCTCCACGTGGTGAGGGGGGGACACAGAGAGGGCCCTCATGCTTCATCATATCTTTTCTCATCATCAATCACCCCCATCAATTTCTTCTTTTCATTTCTTGCTGGCCCTCTCTGTGTGCGGAACGCCCACCCATGCGTTTGCCGTGCATGGCGACCCGTGTCGGAGAGAAAGGGGATCCTGGTGCCGGGGGGACCTCCCTTGGGGGGGAGGTATCCCCAACATTCCACTTCGGCCCCTGCCTCTCCTAGACGGGCAGCCGGGAGCTAACCCACTTCCAGTCAATCGGCGGATGGGGAGCCGGGAGGCTCCTTTCGAGCGTACGCCAGCTGGGTAGTTTGGGGCCACTGGAGCTGCATTAGTCTTGCAGGGAGAGTGGCTGCTGAGCTATATCCCTGAGGTAGCCCTGACGCTGAAGTTCAGTGTCCCCTTGTTGGGCTCCGTGGTGGGTGGGGAGCCTCGGGGATGAAAATTCACTATCCAAATGGATGATTTACCAACCAACACACAAAATTAAAAGTTGCAGGTAGAAACTGAGGTGAGAGAAAGTAACAGCGAAGAGAAATTCTTTGTTATATCTAGTGTCATAGACGGTGCCTTAAGAAAATTATCGCCCTTTGCTCTACACAGAGTAGTGAGGTTCTTAGCTGGGGAAGTAGCCTCAGCTAAGCGTCTACGGGATGGTTCATTGCTGGTGGAGGTGAAGGATAACAAGCAGGCCCCCTCGGTGTGGGTTCCTCCACGTGGTGAGGGGGGGCACAGGGAGGGCTCTCAAGCTTCATTACATCTCTTCTCACCATCAATCACCCCATCTTTTTCTTCTACTCATCTGTTGCTGGCCCTCTCTGTGTGCGGAACGCCCACCCATGCGTTTGCCGTGCATGGCGACCCGTGTCGG
>KZ308858.1:323732-355417 GCA_000376725.2 Ladona fulva | reverse complement strand
ATAAAATTTATTGTGGAAAAAGTACAACTTCTACTATTTCATCATGGTGAATTTCCACAAAACATCGCCAACGACTGTGAATTTTAATTGAACTCAACATTTACATGGGTTTCAATGCAACAATTTGTTTACAGTGTCAATATTTTCATCAACATTACCTAGCAAAGTAGTTGATTTTGTAAACAAATTGACACAGTGAAACCAAAATAAATTCAAAGATCAACAGGAATTATTTCATTCTCTAGCAGTAAATTTAAACTTTATCAAGTATAAGTAGTTTAACCTGTCTGCACACACTGAGCACACATATGCAGGTGTACATAATCTATATGCATACATATAGCAAGTACCTCTGCATGGAGCACCTACTTTATTATTATCGAGCATAGAATTTTGCAACACAGCCTTTAAGGCACGTACACCTCATTGAAATATGTGACACATTCACTAGCTATCCCAAGGTTTGGCCAGCATCAAAACTGCACTTTTTGCAATATTTTAGTATTTTACTTGGGTTTTCACAAAGCACATCTCTTGAGCTCCCGGATAGCCAAGAGGGCAACATGTTCAACTTCGGTGAAAGCTGTTGATTCCTGGTGGGGCCCCATATGCAAAATGACCTAAGTTGTCAAAGCACTTTTACTCTACTGTAACAATACTACTACCAGATCACATCTCAATGTTGCCTTTTAGTGAAAATATTGTAATTATTAATTTATATTATAATTTATATATAATATATTTTTTTTTTTCCAAGAGATTAAATACTTGCAGGTTTGTCATTGCGGTGAATCTTTTTAGGAAAATTCATTTTATCCTCTTTGATTGTATGAGAAGAAAATATTAATTCTATAAAAATAATCCACAGAAAAAGAAAAATAAAAGTAAGATATTAAGATTATTAATTTTTGCAATAAAGGAAGCATTTCAAATATAATGGAGAATATTCTACTAAAAACAAGCAATCATAAATTAATATTTGATTAAAACAAATTTATAATCTATAAATCAACAGGAAAATTTCTAATCAAGAGCAATGATTAAATAATCATAAAAAGCAACAAACCTCCATAACAAACTCTCTCCTGTGCCTAGGAACTCCCCTCTCCTCAATTAAAGCATAAGTAGGTTCATGCCCTTTCTTTGCTTGTTGAATTTGTATGAGACGAGAGATAAATTGATGACTAAGTATTATTATCAAAATTTAAAAGACTTACTTCCTTGGCCAACTTTAGAGGATGATTGGTTAAAGTTTTGTTTCACATTGTTGTCTCCAATTAGAAGAAGACCAGGAACCAACTGACGCCCTCCACTACCTCCAAGGGCTAAAACAGATGAGGTACCTCCACCACTCACTCCAGCTGCTTCCTCTTCTGTATTATCTTCTAAGAATGTTACCTGGTAAAGATATAACAATATTACTTGATAGTGTCATGTTTTAGGTCTGAGTTCTATATCTTTCCTTCTATTGTCTTGTTGTATTCTTTCATTGTCTGTGTATTCTTTTTAGCAAGTGGGAGTGTTTTGTTTAATGGCACTAAAGGTTGCTAGCAAACAGATCAAACATTTTGGCTCAATAAGAGTCATGTCCAGTTAGTATTTATGAGGAGGGAGAAGTGCCGGAGAAGGTAAGCAAGAGAAGTGACTCATGCAGCTGAAGATTACCTATCCTGGTCTTGCTATTTTCTCTTTTGTATTAGTGGTGAGTTAGTCTCATAACAATACATAAAATTAATTTTGAACTTCTGAGAATATCCTCAGACTCTTGATTACCTTGCAAAAAATATGTTGAAATAATAATTTATGGGTAAAAAAGAAAAATTCCCTTCGCTGATTCAAAATGAAAAGACTTATAGTAGAAGAAAAACATGCCTCATTTGCATTAATTGGCTGACAGCAGCATAGGGTGGGCCTAGTCCATCTTAGAAAACATGGGGGGCAGGCAAAACTTACTGAGAGGGAAACCATGCAAGAGTAGCATTCACCACACCACAATAGAACAATAAAAGGGGAAAATTTGGAAAGACCAGAAGCCATGTCTTCCACAAGAAGCAGATATCTTTACAGTTATGAAACAGTACACTTAGAGCATAACAGAAAGGGAAAGCTTTCATTCGTAAGTAGGTTCTTCAATCTCATAAAGTAAATAAAAAGACAAATTTGTCAATACTTATAATAAGATTTACATAGCTCTTAAAAAGAAGACTTAAGATATTGAGACAAAATATAAAAATATAGATAAAAGGAGTAAGCTTCCATTTATTCAATCAAGTTTAAATTTTAGGAAAAGGTGTGCGTAAATTGTCAATAAACATGATATGATACTCTTATGCCATTCTCAATCACAGAACTTTAGGAATGAAATCTCCAGCAATAAACAGCAAAGTATATAAGTATAATTTTTTGTGATAAAATAAAGATATGGTCACACACAGCTAGTTTTGTTGCAGTGCATCACTAAATACTGCGCTACCTCAATACTGTTTGGTATAAATGTCAATGCTGCACAGCATCAGTGACCTTGAAAGTAGCTGACTGCAATGTTCAACAGCAATATGCAGCTTAGAAGTATCTCAGAGTAGAAAGACAGTTGATTATCTTACTTTTGATTATGTATAAGAAAGTTGATTATGCAGTAAGTGAAACATTTATTTAATAATTAAATTTCATAATTCACTAACATAACAGCAGCAGCTACTACTTTCATGTCATCGAAAAATGTACATTCAAAATCAGGCCTGCAAACTACTAAGAACTGAATGTATGCTGCTAGCAGGACAGCATTATATGAAAGCAGCAAGGTGTATAAGTTTGTGTGAACATAGTTGCAACTTCCTCTCACAACGCTGCAGTGATAATGATTTCCATAGCTTAAGAACCTATGTGCTGCTCGCTACTTTCTCTGATCATGAACGCAGGGCACAACTAATTTGGTTTCAACCAAAACACTTTGCAGCAAAAATAGCTACACATGACTGTAATTTAATACTTCCATTAAATATCAAAACCCTTCATAAGTAATAATTGAGGTTTCCATGGTAGCTTTACTGTAATTTAATCAATGATTAATTGCCAAATAACCTCCTTNCTAGATCTAAGAATAACAGTTGAGGGGCTAATATTCAGAAAAAAATTAGCTGTTTTATAAGTAAACAGCTTATTGAATCTAAAGCCAAAATTATTTAGGTACTTTGCTTTGGTAATGACTATTAAAAAATATTATTTGCATTATTAAGATCTAAGCATTAACCAAGTAAATTTATACCAAATCAAAATTTTCAATTTCAATCATTACCATCAATTTAATTAAATATTTTTCACAAGATAAGCTTCATTTCTCAAGAACACGTCATATATAAGGGTTAGATGTAAGAGGATCAATCTCGCTCTTCAATAAAGACATTTCATTATTATTACAACACATGCTTGTAGATTCTGTAATTCCATTTAAAAATTTCTCAATAATCTACTTCTCAGTAAGAGTAATATATCGCATCAATGTTACAGTTGAATAAAACTAACAAAATTATAAATCATTAACCTTCTTGCCGTTTCCTTCTCCTTCAGTGACCAAGTCACCAACAATGCACCGAGTAGTAAAAGTACGCATATGAGGTGGACCTCTCTCCCCTGTAACTTCAAAAGCTACCTCCAGCCCCCGCTTTAATGCTAATTCATGCACCAATGAAATTGGAGATTTGAGATCTGCATTACCGTTAGCACCACTTCTTCCAGCTGCAAATAAAATGCTCCATTAACACTCCAATGTTAATGTTAATTATCCCATTAAAAAGTATTGTAAAATATTACTGTATTGTAATTAATTGTATGATGTATTGTAATTATTGTATGAGTTATTGTATTGTAATTTTATATACAGACGTAATGCTGTATCTATGATAATTATGCATTAACAGATAAATGTATTTTATGACCTGATGCACAGTCTATCTAAAGTTGAGTCAAATATTTTTAATAGTCTCTATTCAAACAACATATAACTTGGTACATTTTGGATGTCATTTTGAGCAAATTTAAAAAGCAAGAATTTAAAATTATTAACAGAAAATCTGTGAAACTAAATGGTAACAAAAGAGGGAACTTTTTGTAAAGTCATACAATCCTGGACAATATTCATTCAGAATGAAAATACTTAATATATCCAGAATAAGAAAAAACTAAATTATTTTACTTCTAAATATGATTGGCTTTTCATAATAACATACAATGATGTGATTTGTAATTTTTTGGCTTTTCATAGTTAGTAATAAAAACGTAGCCTAAGAACTTGGAACTAAAGTACTTAATATATGGAGGATATTTGAATCTCATCAGACATCCTAGAGTGCTAAGACCATGTCAGTTTTTAATGATCAACACTCTTTTTAACTGAAATCAAGAAACAAAGATACCAGAAAGAAAGAAAACCAATTCAAAAAGAATTCTTTTTACTTTCAGAAGCCTTGCAAGAAAGAAATATTTCATAGACTAAATGTGACATTAATTTACTGAACAAAATATGTACTCAAATCATTAAAATTAAATGGAGAAACTTCTGATAAAAAGAGGCATAAAAATGTTATAAATGCTTACATATACAAAACTAAATTAAAAGCTAAACTGCAACTAATAAAGAATACTTATTAGATTTTTAAATAAAACATGAAGGCACATTTACTTTTCAATCACAAAAAGTAAAAAGTTTAACAACTTCTAGTAATAATTTAAATTATAAAATCCAGGAATTTGGCTGAGTGATGTTTATGAAGATCAATAAAAAGTCAGGGAAAATAAAATAATATAATTAAAAGAAATTATTGATTAAAGAATCACTAATGCATCCTGAGATTCTGTTGAGCCAAGGAAATCGAGTCCAATACAATTTTTAAGAGAATTGCAATAAAGAATTGCAAAAAAAGATATGGAATGTAATTGCAATATATTCTGCCAAAGCTGAAATAGGGTTTCATACAATGAACATGTCACAAATAATTTAACATTGGAATCTAAGGAATAATTTTTACATTACATATTTATTTAACATTCTGTTGATTGTTTAATCATTAAATTTTACATTGTATAAAGATAATGCTGGTTTCTTCAAAAAGCCAGATTGTCTTTGGCATTAGAAGGGCCTCACATAATCAGTTAATGTTAACTAATGGATTCCAACACACGTTTGAAAGAGCTTTGAAAAACTTTTAAGCCTAATTGTATACACAAGGACTATATTCATTACCACCAAGTTGGAGCATTTGAGAATGTTCCAACTATCTCTATAGCCTGAGATATGAATTGATATCTCTGAGAATTAACAGCAAAGAAATTCATTCATAACCAAAATAAGACGAAAATAAAACACATTCCTCTAAATTTCATTTAATAACCATGAAGTTTCATTCAAATTTCCTCATTTAAATAATATTAACAACAAAGCAAAATCACAACTTCTGCCAGCCAGCTACTTCACAAGAGTTCATGCAAAATTCTATGCTACTATCAAGTAATTAAGTCTACTTTTACCTTTTAATAATATAAGATAGATTCTTAAGAGTTGAGCACTTAAATGAGCTTATTCTAAAGTTAGACTCAATCTACAAATTCCTTCAGCAAGATTAAATATTTCTAATTTCCTATAAAAAATAAGTCAGATAATTTAATTTGGAATAATGGTAGGCAAAGATTATGAAAAATCATGAACTATGGAGCCTTCAGCTACACTAGATTTCATATTTGTTTCTAATTTTACTGACCAAAATATCGGCAAATTTTACACTTCTAATGGAGTTCAAGGCTGAAGATGATTAAAGAACTTAGTGTACATGGAAATTCATAGTACCATTACTAACATCATAACATTACTTTCAAACCAGTCCTCCTTTTCACAATAACTGCATGAGAAATAGCTAATCCAAAGTACAAGGATCATAAAACAGGAAAATACACAGATGAATAAAAAAGCAGAAAGNTTTAAATAAAAATTCTATTAAATTAGTGTTTTCACAAATTATACTAGATCTAAGAATAACAGTTGAGGGGCTAATATTCAGAAAAAAATTAGCTGTTTTATAAGTAAACAGCTTATTGAATCTAAAGCCAAAATTATTTAGGTACTTTGCTTTGGTAATGACTATTAAAAAATATTATTTGCATTATTAAGATCTAAGCATTAACCAAGTAAATTTATACCAAATCAAAATTTTCAATTTCAATCATTACCATCAATTTAATTAAATATTTTTCACAAGATAAGCTTCATTTCTCAAGAACACGTCATATATAAGGGTTAGATGTAAGAGGATCAATCTCGCTCTTCAATAAAGACATTTCATTATTATTACAACACATGCTTGTAGATTCTGTAATTCCATTTAAAAATTTCTCAATAATCTACTTCTCAGTAAGAGTAATATATCGCATCAATGTTACAGTTGAATAAAACTAACAAAATTATAAATCATTAACCTTCTTGCCGTTTCCTTCTCCTTCAGTGACCAAGTCACCAACAATGCACCGAGTAGTAAAAGTACGCATATGAGGTGGACCTCTCTCCCCTGTAACTTCAAAAGCTACCTCCAGCCCCCGCTTTAATGCTAATTCATGCACCAATGAAATTGGAGATTTGAGATCTGCATTACCGTTAGCACCACTTCTTCCAGCTGCAAATAAAATGCTCCATTAACACTCCAATGTTAATGTTAATTATCCCATTAAAAAGTATTGTAAAATATTACTGTATTGTAATTAATTGTATGATGTATTGTAATTATTGTATGAGTTATTGTATTGTAATTTTATATACAGACGTAATGCTGTATCTATGATAATTATGCATTAACAGATAAATGTATTTTATGACCTGATGCACAGTCAAACTGCAGCGGGTAAACTGTAATAATAATAACCCATGTATGCAGGAGCTCGCAACTCACATTTAGGGTGAGAAAACTATCGGGAACAAATAAACAAACACCAAACAAATAAACAATATAAAATCAAATTTTTTCCTTTTCTTTGCAGGACATACTTAAATAGAACTTCTGTATTTTCTGGAGAAGAGGATTTTTTTTTACCTGAAATAGGTTTCTCAAAATTGCAGTGCATCTTCAATGCCAAAAGTGACCATTTTCATGATAATAAAATTGGTGAACTTGAAAATTTTTCACTAAGAATCAACTACTATAATGAATGTGTTATAACTGACAAAATGTCATATTAATGCATACACTGTACACTGTACAACAGTAATTGATTCCTGGTACCAATGCTACATCATGAATCACCTACAGAGCTATCTTGCTTTTTAATCCAAACAAAACTTTTCCAAAATTTTGCTTAAAAAAACTGGGTTATATCCTCAGCACCAAAGCAACCTTGATGCTGGAAAATATGGTAATTAGAATAATAAGTAAATTATAAGTACAAAGATTTTTTTAAAGTTTACTATAAAGAATAACACAAACAATTTGCCATCTGCTTACATTTAAGTCAATAAGTGCATGACACTATGTTTGTATTGCTGGGCTTGAAAGTGTTGATGTATAAAATTTTGTATTTTCACATGCTCACCTAAAACTCAAGAAGATCCCATATCACTTATATTTAGTGCATAATTAAATAGAGAAAGTATATGGCAAGCTTTTGAGCATTTGCTTTCACTTACAGCGTTTTGAATTAAAATCAAGCAAATTCATTTTCCCAGTTACAATGACATTGAAATCCTCCAGTCACAAATTGTGATTGGAGGACCATAAATGAGGAGAAGGCAGTCAGACTGACCACCAAGATACACAAAATCCCTCATTAAAATAATTCCTCTATCTATGCATTTTTTTATCAGAAGTTAGAAAATGGTTTGATTTCACTTCTCTACTGAAATACATCAAAATAAATATTACTTATGAAATCCCCAATTAAGCCCATGTCTCTAAAATTTGCTATGATTTCACTATAGAATATTGCAATTATCACACTTGCCTTCCTCCTGAGTCCCATCTGTTTCAATGGCAGGGGTGAGTCCATCATCATTTACCCCTCCATTACATTCTGCTGTCTTTTGGGCTGGAAGATTCTTAAGGATATCAAGAGCTTTAGAAGCTGCATCATGCCTTGCAAGCTGAGCATTGTGCCCCTCTCCAAAAAATTCACGATCACCAACCCGAAGAGATACTACATACATGGGAGTATATATAGGAGCATTCAATGCCCCAGGCTTACCTCCACTCATACCCCCTCCATAGTGACTGTGATAGCGCTAAAATGGTTCCCAAAATAAACAAGAGAAAGAAGAAGAAAGTAGTATTATTATTTAGTTACTTTAACTGAACCTCTATTACAATGACACACTGCCATTTTGCAGAAATGAAAAATTAGTAAAATCGCCATATCAGAGGCAATAGTTACACCAGTAAATTCAAAGCACTTTACTGTTATAGGCAACTAAGGTTGAATAGTTTACTTCTCAAAGAGCTGAAATGGTGATATACTTTATCCAGTATATGAATGTTGTGAAATATCTACCAACATAAAACAAACATAACAATAATGATTTTATTATCGATTTTTAAATTATAAAAATTATTATTGAATTCAGGGTGAATTTGGAAGAAAAATATTCTCAATGTTTTTTCAAAGAAATCTAAGAAACCTGACCATTTTGCCATAATTGACGGGAAAACAGTGGCAATAAAATTTTGTGATATTCCACAGCTCTTTTAAAATATTACCTCTTTCCATACAAGGTATATCAGAGAAAGGGAAATGAATTATTTGCTCTAGACCAAACTTTGACATTAAGGGAAAATCTCATTTAAGGAGGCTGCATAGGTTTTAAACAAATATAAAAAAATACATTTATAGTCATAAACATTATATTTGAGGATTAAAAAAAAGATGTCCACAACAAATTAGTTACCAGCGCAATAACAGAAATCAATGCCATAAAGATGAATCTATTTACTTTTATGAGTTAAAAAGCTTGATAATTTTCTCTCTAGGCTACAAATAAAACACAGAAACACCATTCTTACCCTGATCCCACGCGATTTCACATTATAATAAACATGAGAATCAGATGAAAAATGAATGAGGACATCAATTTTTTTATATTAGGAATAAAAACATAAAAGGGAATAAATCTCTTATTTATAGGTTTTCATGCTTTCCAAGCTTTCTGAGTGAAATCTTTGCTGGATTTTGGTGATAAATATACTGTCTAACCTTCAATTACTGACTTCACCATCATCATCATCATCAGAGCATTAATTACTTTCTTATATTTCAAACAAGGGACAAATTTTTCACGCTACATTTTTAAAAAGTATGTCTGATCTAAAACTGTGTAACTAGTAAGAGCCAATTTTAACTTGACTGATTCATATGCATGCATGAAAAACATTTGGGTTTCAGATGAAAAATTCTCAGAGCTGAAAATACATACCCAACAAAAACAAAAGTATTTAATTACGTCATTATAAAGAACTTAATTTTGGTAGAATTGCAATGTGATGGATGAGAGCAACACCAACACCTGAGAAAGAGAGGTTTGAAATCTACACATTCTACCTCTGGTAATAAATAGTAACACATACCAAAATTTTGAATTGTATTCTTACAAAATTAATTGGAGATATGTTCAAAGAGCTGTAAAATCAGGTATGACAGAATATTTAAATGAATGCTGAAAATATTTTCAAAAATTCTCTTGCATTTCCATGGTTTACAATTGATAGTAATGTCTTAATTTAAGGAAGAGAAGAATAAGTGGAAAAATTATGTATCTGTATAAGAAAGTAAATTTAATAAACCTACACATAAACATCTACACTACATTGGATAAAATAACCTTCAAGATAATAAGTGGTTAAGTAGAAATGATTTGAAAAAAAGAATAATAAATTTGATCATGAATTCTGTTCATACTTTTCCTATTTCATACTTTGTGTAGCACACAATTATTATTAAAATATCAAGAAAGAGAATGTAATTTTGCACTCTGAAGTAAATCAGAACAAGCTGAATATTATTTCGTATGCAAGTCCTAGAATGATTACCCTTTCAAATTTTTTACAAGTAAGAATTTAAAGTACGAGAGAAGCTGAAATTTGATTTCTTCACAAACAGACTACTTCAAATTTATTTATTTATTACCTATTTATTAGCCTCGGCCAACTCTGGGCCAAATATCCTAACTTGATCTATAAACATGAACATAAATCATATATAAATGACGACGATAAACCCTAATGAAATGTTCCCACATTTAGTCCTTCTGGTTCCAACTGAAGTAATATACAAACAATCTTGTATTATTCCACATTTAATAAATATCCTGCATTTAAAGAAAAATAATTTGACCCTTTAAATATGAAATAATTATTTTATGTTCCTTTGCTCTCTACAGCTATTTGTAGTTAATGGTGCAGAGATCATGGATCCAACCAGCCTCAGGATTGTACAAACACTGAACAAACCGACACATAGGGAATATTCGTTCTATTCTTTCTAGTCCAAGACTGCCAATAATAAAATGTACAGAATACATAAAATAAGCCAATTAAGTTGAGGATAATTGGAGCATACCAAGATATTTGCAATAAGCAACTTTAAAAAAGTGTCATTATAAAGCATATTGTCTGTAGATACAATGAAAAGATGAAAGGGAAATGGTACTTCAATTAAGCCTCATGAAATACGAAGTATGTATAAGGGATCCTGTGTAAGAAACCTAAATCCACAATGGTGCAGGGTAATGTGTGCTGTTGATGTGGGGTGATGCATTTTCTTAAAAATTACTAAAGTAGAAGAGCAAGTGTTCTGAAAATGCTAGCAAAGGTTGGGAATTCATGGAAGAAAGGAGATAGAAACCAGCTCGCAATTGCTAAATAGTTATTTAGCAATCACAGCAATAGAAAATTGACCATAATTACCGTAAATTAATGGAAAATCTAATAGAAATTACACAATTTTTCTTTTTCATCAGCCAATAAGACTATAAACACAAAATAAGTTTCTCAGAGACAAATTGTTGTTTAAACAGTCTTTCAAGAGAAGAAATGGGTCAATTGCTACATATTTTTGTCAACTGCTACACAACAATAGGTGAATTGCTTGGTGCCATTGTAGATTTAAATACCCAATGATGCTTTTCGAAGATATTTTAATGATTAAGAGAAGAAAACTTTTAAAATATTTTTTACCTCAAGAATATTTCATAAAATAAATTCTTATTTTCAATAGCAAAAAAACTTATCAAATCAATTTGCTTATCTATGTGTATTTTAAATGCATCAAAATATCAAAATCCACTACTTCTGCCTCAACCTTGTGGTAGCTATTTATGATGAAAAGAATAAGAAACACTTTTACACGTTACCACAGGATAAATTTAATGAAACGACCTAGGTTTCGACGCGTCGCGTCTGACGCGACCTGACGATGACGCGACGAGTCGAAACCTAGGTCGTTTCATTAAATTTATCCTGTGGTAACGTGTAAAAGTGTTTCTTATTCTTTTCAGCATCAAAATATCATTTATCATCCAAATTTAATATAGTTTGTTTCTAATTTTTATTTTGGCACAATAAGATGAATTATAAACAAGCTAGAAAGAGTAAATTAACTCATATTAGTTGAAAACCTTAGTTAAATGGAAAGTCAATTAGTGATATATTTTCTGATTCCATGGAGTTAATTAAATAAGAGGTTGAACTGTAAACTGAGTCTACCAATTTTAACCACAGAGAAAGGTATGATTGATTAGAGAATTTTAAACTTAATGAGAAGTTTTTATAAGCTTCATGCTAATGAATAATGTAACCATTTGTTTACTTGCCAGCATTAAATAAGATTCTCTTTGAAAGAACATTTTTGCGATCATCTAAAGAAGCAGTATAGCCAAACAACTTCTTGCATACCAACTATGAAATGAAGTGGCTATTAAAAGGTTCAACTACTCATTCCACTAGCTCATAGCTTTGGTTTATCAACTTAAGTCTAACTCAGATTAATAAAAAAACAATAAAACATAGCAGACATATAACAGGGTGATTACAAATCATCTCTCTTTCATTACAAGATCATTCAGTTTGTTAAAAGAGCTCATACTCTATCATCATCATCATCATGCTCATTGAATAAGGCCAAAATCTTAGCATATCAAATTGCAGAATGATAATGATGGTAAAAATACTAAGTAAATCAAATGAGTTAGGAAAAATATCTCTTATTATAGTCTATCAAATTTAACCAAAAAGGAACTCAAAAATATTACATCCAAGTTAAAAACTTATAAACGCTATAATTTTGGGCTTATGAGAAAGAAAATAATACAGTAACTCAGTAATAAGCATATCTAACAGTGAAGCATTTGCAACATACAATTAATGACTGAAAGGCAGTGTAAAATTTTAAAAGAAACAGCAGCAACATCTGACTCTAGATAGCATTGGCTGACCCATTAGAACAGATTAAATGAAGACAACCCATCCCAACCATCAATGATCGAAGTTTAACTAGTACCTCGTATTAAAGGGCTGTAATTATTTTCTTCCAAAATGAAAGGCTTCATTCAAACTCATGAAAATACTAGAATATGATTCTGATTTTGCATTATTGAGCATTTAAATGATATTCTAAAATTTATTCCAAAGTAACCTGACAGTGATATTTAAACAATGTCTCAAAAATTCAGAAAGGCTTATGAAAATCTTCCAAAGACTGCCTGTATGAGTTGTTATTCATTACTATTATTACCATTATTTATTACTTTTTTATTGCTAATTGAGCAGAGTTAAACAGAGATGGAAGCCCAACAGTAAAAGCCTAACTGAATCTCTTAAATGCAAGGGTTTGACAACAAACCTTAATTCCAATAAACACACCAAGTTTTAAGCAGAAAACTGAAATTTGTCAAAAGGTGAATTTCCTCAATGGATGAAGTAATCAAAAATCCTAAATAGAGAGCCATAATATTGTATTAATTATATTCATAAAAAAATATCTATTAAAGAGGTAAAAGTTTACTTGGTGGTTTCATTACTGGTTATATGTTAATGTTATAAGCAATAATTCTGATCCTTTTCGTATGATAGGTATATCATCTCTTTAAACCCCTAAGTGACACAAAGCTACCAGTGAAAAGTTCACCAAATATTAAAAAAAAAAAGTTTCATGAAATATTTTGTTGCAAAGCAGTGGTCTACTAGTGACTAGAGCCAGGAGAATGGATTTTTGAAGTGGCTACACCTTTCAAGATCTTTTTCCCATCATCTTTTTGCAAGAAAACAGTAATTAGAGGATAATAATACTTTGAATCTTGAAAAAATAATGAATTAATAAAACTTGCCACTTGCTTGAGCCACTATTTGAAAATACATAATGCAATTGATAAAAAGGGTCCAACATTCCTATTTTTAGATTATTACCTCCATGTTAGGCTTCTAGGTGTGGATAATATACTTGTGTAAATAACTCAAATAATAAAAAGTGTGTTAACTGGAATGAAAGTGGAGCACACTTTATAACCACCCCATTATGTCAGCTTAATGTGCCATTTACCCGCAGAAAATGAGAAGTGCATAAAGATCCACTGTGATGGTTGCCTGCTCCTACATGCCTGTGGTGTGTCTCTTCATGCAGATTATGGGTTACATAAGGGGGAAAGTTAAGGGAAGTATGAAAACTGGAATGGCTCCCAAATTGCTCTTCCTGGCAGGCAACTGTTCCATTAACATGCAACTTCTTTCCATTGTCTCCATCACAGCATGGAAAACGACGCTTATGGTGTCTGTCAGTGAGCAGCCTTTCATCCTGCCCACTACTGTTAACCTGAGGTACCCATCATGAAAAAATATAAAATCTTTGGAAGAATGAGCTATTTCGGTATGTTATTAATTTTTTGATCATCAATTTACAATTTCAGAACAGGTTTTACAAAAGGCAATTCACACTGACATTGATAATTAACTTAAACATCAAAATTAGCCCTCATAAAATTTTTTAAATAAAAACCTAGAAGATTCTTAAAAAGATCTACCAATAATATGAAATGAAGGCAAAGAGGAGGGATATATAAATATGATATATTCATAACTGAATATGATCTTAAGAGAAAGACTTCTAAAATTATAACTGCATAATAATGCATCCCAAGCTTTCCTATTCCAGAAATCTTAAATGCAGGCTAAATTCAGGGGAAAATATTGAGGAAGACTACATCCATCTTCCAGCAAATCAAAGGCAAGAAATTAACCTTGAAAGGACCAGTTATAATAAGAGCTTATCTATACATATTTGCATGTGAGAATATTGTAAACTTAATTTGTCTAAAGATTCTCTAAAGATTATCTCTAGATCAATAATAACATAACAGCATAGTATGCTACATGATNGATATCACAATCTCTAGAAGCATCTCCTAATACAAAACCCAAATTTAAATCAAAATATGATAAATAGAACTTAAAGTATATCTACTATTAAAAGCCCGATGGAATGATCTGATAAATGCTCAACTAACTAAAAAAATTCTTGAATATTTGACAACTTAAATGAAATTAAATTGTCAAAAGTTGAAAACGTTACTGTATTCCCAAAGATAAAAACTTAGGAGTCATTTCTGACTGAGCAAAAAATTGATGTAAGTCAACATCAAGAAACAATTCAGATACTCAATGTTGTGAACAAAAGATGTTGCTGTCTTACATCTACAGGATTAAAAGAACAGAAAGAAGACATTTAGGATGTATTAATAATAATATTAATGCACAAGGAAAATGGGTAAGGATGAAGTAGCGCAAGATGGTGTGCACCCAGGAAAAATCCCAAGGAAGAATGGGCTCGAAAAAAATCTGACTGGACCAGGAATCCCAGTCTCCCAGGTCCAAAACCTGGGGAGACAATTGGGAGACCTGGACCCAGGTCTCCCAATTGCCCAGCAGAACAGAATCCTGTTCTGCCGGGATAACTCAACAGACAGAACACCCGACCGGCAATTGGGAGACCTGGGTTTGATTCCCGGTTCCGTCAATTTTTTTTCTATATAGATATAGATGATTGAAACCTATTTCAGATTGATGAAGAGGTATCCACTGAGGAACTGGTAACAAAGAATTTTTGAATTGTAGCACACATACTTTTGCATAATTAATGGATGGAGATGGATCGAATGAAATTAATCTTTCAACAAATAATTCAAGCTAATTGAAAATGGGATCATACTAAAAATTAAGAAGGATTCAAAGTACAGCAAATGACTCATTCCATTCTATGAGAAGAGATAAAAGTAACTGCTTAAATCTATAACATCATCCTTGACTTTATGGAATTTTATCTTAAAACACAAGATTGAGAAAACAACTTTGTCTTTATTACACAAAATTCCACTTTATTCGTGCTATAAAGACTAAGTTGTTTCCTCAATCTTGTGTATTAAAAAGTAACTGCTCTCATTATTTGAACTTTAACATAAACCTTCATCAACTTTGCAATTGTAGTGTCTAAAGATTCAATTTTTGAATGAATGAATAAATAATATCTTTGCTTAGGATGAAATTAAGGATTTTATATACAACCAAAAATGAATGCTGAGTAATGGTAGGCTGGCAACATGTTATAACAACAGTAACAGAACTGAACAGTAATTGAACTGTATTATACTCAGAATAATTGAATTTAAAGCCAACATTACATGCCATACCATAAAACAAATCTGAAAATAAAACATTAATGGCAAGAAATTATTAAAAAGCAATTACAAGATATCAAGCACACTAACTGTAATAAAAAACTATCTCCAGCTGTAATAAAAGGATGTTAAACTACATGGAGAGCTACATAAATCATATAATAGTTATTATCTAATTAAAAATGCACACACAAAAATTCAAAAGAGATCCAAATATAATAATGGCAGTGAAGTATATTTTAGCACACCATAATCACTCACAGTTTACAACCTCCATAAGATGGATATAATTTAACTCTTACTGCAGGATGCATATTCTGCTTTCAAACTTGCATAAAGCTCTACAAGATAGGTTAAAATACTTTCCATGAAAACTTCCATGCATAAAAAGCATGATTAATAAATAAATAGAATACAAATTTCCGCAAAAAAGGAAGGTTAGGTTAGGAACACGTCCCTTTTCTATCTTCATTCATGAAATATATTTCAAAAGTAATAACAATAATCTATAATGGTACACATAAAAGTACATCAGAGTTTTAACTTAAGTGGCTCTAATGATGGGAATCCTAAAACATTTTGAGAAAATATAACAAGGAACCCCTATCATGTTTAGCTAATAGATCTGAGAAAGATATAATGGACTGAAGTAAATTCTTCAGCTGTCAAATTTCTAGGAATTATAAATTGAACAAAAATTCAACATTATGGAAATGTGTTAAAAATAGGTAAAGGGGTGCTATGGAACTACAGAGAAGAGTTTTCCGGGATTTCACCTAAGCAATCAAAACATTTAAGGTTATAAAATAGAGACAAATTAGATCTAATGGAATATAAGTATATGGAAAATAAATTGAGAGCTGAAATCTTTACAATGATTGAAGTATAAAATAGCATAAATATTAATAACAACATTGCTATGAACATTTCCAAACTCTGGTAATAAAATCTGAGGATAAAAGTGTGTTCCTCTTCCTACCTTCCTTCCTTCTACACTATGTCAACACACGGCACAAAGTAAAAAAATACTGCCTTAGTTGGTGAATAAAAATAATAACTCAAGATATGGAGTAATTGAAATGTTTTTGAGAAATTATACATTAGTTATAACTGCATTAAAATCATGGAATATCATTATCTGGGTAGTGATGAAAAATAAAATTAAATACACTCAAGTGTTCTTTCAATCCAAAAACCTTGCTCTCAAGATCCTGTACACTATTTATGTTAAAATCAAATGTAGGCATATATAGTGAAAGTTAGACACTGTGCCTTAGTGAAGTACTTGAATGGTATAGAATGTCTTGAAATGCTATTCTTAACAACTTTCTGAAAATTTTCTGTACTTTCCATTATTTTTCACTCAAATTATATTTCCTCAGATAGATAGCATTACACATGCTTGTGCAGTAACGCTCCAAAACAAAAGGAAATTCAAAATAACCTTCTCCTACACAAAAAAAGTAGCAGGTAGAACTCATTGTTTCCTCCTTTGTTTTTCATAGTATAGAGTATTTTAGTAAATTACATTTTCATCAAACCTAAAATTAAATAATGTATTCAAATTTTAATCTGAATCATGTGGAATTTCTATAAATGAGGAATTATTAGCCAACTGCAATGTTTTAGACTTATAAATGAATATTTAGTTGAGAACCTTTGCATGGCATTCATGACTTTCCTTGTAAAAATTATAAAAATTACTTTCTTTCTTGTGTAGGGAGACTGTTTTACAAAGAACTTTGTATTTATAGGTTGACCAAAGTAAGAGTATACTTCCTTTCCCCACAAAATGGGGATAACCACAAGTAAAATCACTAAGAGAATTTTTAGAAAAAGAAAAGAAAGATATAACTTAAGAGATGAAAAGGAATGACAGGTATGAAAACTAGCAACATGACTGGGAATCAAACCCAGGTCTCCCACTTTCCAGGCAGTTATTCTGACCATTGAACTTCCATGCTGCATCTAGGCATGGAAGTTCAGTGGTTTGAAAAGATGCTTTCACATATACTAAGAGAAAGAAAAGGGACACCTAAATGGAAGAGAATTGGAAGGCCAATGAGGAAAGAGAAAACAGAAAATACCACATAAAAGCATTGGATTAATTTACTTGTTCACAAAACAGCCAAACTGTACATGAGAAATCATTGAGTTAGAATTCTGTTAAATATTTGATTTAATGCAATAACTCAAGTGAGTACAAATATGCACTGAAGATGTGTAACAAGTTTGAAATCTAAATTTCAGAAATTGAGCAAAAATTATAAAGCAACTCTACAAGCAAACTTACACTGTTACATCAATGTCTGGCAGTTAAAATTTTAAAATAACAAATTCTTGTCTACTGTGAAAAGGTTGGTGCATACGTAAATTTGTCCTGTTAGTATTTCTTGGAATAATTTAACTGCCCCTTGTCTCCTTTATGATGTATTATTAGCTTATAAACTTAAATTTTCTTAATTATCAAACAATCAAGATGCATAGTGTTAAATTTTAGTAACAATCATGTTATTTGCAATATAAACATTAGCAGTTAAACTGGGAATGTTTTCCTCACTACTGTTACAGAGTTGATTTACAGGAACCTCACTGTATCTATCAGCATATAACACAGTTTTCCCTTGAAAATTAGGCACAAATTTCTACTAGTAAATATAAGAGCATATAATTTTTTATTTGTCTTAATTAAGTAGTCACATATTTTTAATTCAGTTTAAAGCATCTTCAGGTAGAATAAAAAAATCAACCAAAATGAAAATAACTGGGAAAATACTGGAAAAAGAAATGATTGTTTTGTGAAAAGACCCCCAAGAAGTCATTAACTCCCTCACTTAATTTTTATCCCCATAGTTAATTGTTGCAGTAGACCATCAAATAGTATTTGTTGACAATTTTTTTGCACTGTGCATTGCATCCTGGTGTTTCAAATTTTAAGTTCTTGAGCTTGTCACATAACTGTTAAGTATCCTAAGTAAATAAAATCAAGCTTGCATTTACTATCTGTATGTAGTTTCCTAAAACTACAGTACATTTGGAAGTTTTTTAAAATTTTTTTCTCAAAAATCAATGAATCAAAAATCAAAACAATTTCAAAGCTCCTAAGTCTTTTATTTTACTTTTTTTGCCCAAATTTCTGGTTTAAAGTTACATTTTAGGTTATATGCCTACAAATACAGTACTAATGAAATTATTATTCCTGCTAAATAAAACTTATATACCTGCAAAATCTCTTAACCTACTTCAAAAACAATACGCAGTAAGACAAGATACTTACAAAGAAATATCAGAAAAAATATTTTTCTATCAAAGAAAATCACCTGATTATACATTCCTCGACAGCTAAATCCATGAGGAGATAAATACTGAGAGAGCCCCAATCCATGTGGAGGAGGAATTGATGCAGTGTGAGGGTGATGGATGGGGGGGTGTGGAGGATGAGGGGGGTGTGGAGGATGTGGAGGATGAGGAGGATGGGGGTGATGTGGAGGAGGATGATGTTGTATTGGGTAATGTGGGGGAAGATGAGGAGGCTCTAGGAAAGTATAAACAGCAGGTTCACCCCTCTTCATGGCCAGAGCATTTAATTCCACCGTTGGAGTAATGTTACCTGCAAAATAATCCGTTCTAATTAAATTTCATTGAAATGTTTTGACAAGCTCCTTTCATACATATTCAACACTGGAAAATTAAGGATGCTTAATAAATGAACCTTCTCATAGATATTCCTAATTCTGGGCTTAACTAAATCATCTCCCTTGATCTTCACACTGACACCAACATTTTTCATCATTTAATGGTAGAAAATATGCTTGGATAAACAGAAAACAAAATTTTTAAATTTAACTGCATTCCATCAGCATAGATTTGCTGGAGATAATACTGTAGGGATACATTAAGACAACCTTTAACAGCTAAATCGACTTCAATTCACCGACATATCTTAGCTATGGAGAATATTTTATGTAAATGAAGGATATATGTGGTTCACTATGAAGACAAACATTAAGAGGATATAAAATATAGCACTTGGCATTATTAAAGGATTTGATATTTTTAAGCTTAAAAATATCTAAAATAACAAATATGACTGCTAAGATACAATAATGGTAGATAAAAGAGAAATTCAAAACTTTTAAGAACTTCAGGAAATAAAAATGTTATTTAAACTTGATACTCAACTACAGCAGAATTACACCATGTTTATAAATTAGGCAGAATATAATAAATGTCTTAATTTGATCATATAAAGTGAAACGTCCATGTAGCATTAAGTTCATTTTCAAGAGTGCTATACAAAATTGAGCATACTATGTAACCATTTATATTTAGAAGACAAAACTTCAACATAAGGAAAAATTTCAATTTCTATTAACCCTGTTGAATGATTTAGATAAAATTATGAAATGGTGCGATGATTGGCAATGTGTAGAATAAATGTAGAAAAATGTTCAGTAGTTAACTTCTTTGAAAGAAAATCTATCATTAAAAATTTTCTGTTCAGTTTCCGTAGGATAAACTTGTTAACAGTATAATCGGTGAAATATTTTGGAGTAACTCTCACGAATAACTTAACATGGAGTACCCACATCCAAAATATATGCAGAAAAGTACTTAAGAAACTCAGCTTCGTAAAGAGAATAGTCAGTCGGAGCAACGAAAAAGTTTGTGAGCGAAGTTAGACCTCATCTTGAGTATGCATGTAGTGTATGGGACCCTGCTGATAAGTGTTGTATTTGAGAATTAGAAAAGGTGCAGAGAATGGCGACACATTTTGTGAAGAATTGCTATGATTAATCAGTGAATGTTACTCAGATGCTTCAGGACGCAATATGGCAATCTTTAGAAGTTAGATGATTTCAACAGAGTTAATATACTGAATAGATTTAGAGAAATATACTGGAGAATTTAGAGATTTAGCGCAGAGATGATGTAGCCGATATAATGCATTCACCATGCTGCACAGGCCGTTCCAATACTGCGAGAAAGATCAGGGAAATAGATGCTAGAAAGAATCGATTCAAGAACTCATTTTTTTTGCAAACGATACACAAAAGTAATTGATTAGGGAAATAGAGTCATGGTGCATGCACCCTCTGCCACAAACTGAAAGGCGGCTTGCAGGGTACTTACATAGACATATACATTTATTTGGGAAAATAAATTATGATGCATTGTTATCACATCAAAGATATTCACTACAGTTATTTTACAACATGAAACTATGGCAGTCTATTTTAAGAATAGCCTCTATGATAGAAAAAATCATCACACACTGCATATTTTAAGGTAGAATTCTTACTCTTTCCAAGGCGAGGAGCTCCTGTGCGTTGTGTCTGCTTAGATCTAGGAGGAGGATGACGATGAGTAGTGGAGCTAAGAGCAAGAGCCGCAGCAGCATGCTGTGCTTTCTTGATGCTGTGGCCCTCAGCCTCATACTCTTCCCCACCTAGTTGCAGCATAACAGTGAATTTCTTCTTATGTGCTGGGCCCGTCTCATTTATGAGTCTATACTGATGTTGAATCTGAAAATGAATTAATACGAAAAATTTAGTAACCACTTGACCAAGTTTAATTGAGTATAATATTAAATAAATTTATAGGAAAAAATTGATGCTACTAACAGGTCAATGTTTTTTTTTATTGCTGAAATTATAACTTTTCTGTTTAACCTTTCCAACAAAAGTTAAATTCCAAAGTTGAGAGATAACTTAATATTGTCAACCTTAAGATCCCAACCAACCAATCCAACAATATTTGGCAAAACCAGAGTGACAGAAAGAAATTATTTAAAAGTGGAATAAGATTTTATTTCTAAACTAAAAAGTTAGTGATCTGAAAATTATCTTGATAATTGAAAGATATCAGCAGATAGCCTGTTCCCCTTCAGATTACTTGGTCTTCTTATTTACATCACACTACATTAGTCAAATTTGGAATACTGAAGCTAAAATCAAATCTAACACACATACCTTGTTCAGACGAGCCAGCTCATTGATCAGGCACATGGGAGTTTTCTCTTTTGTGTTTGCCACGTTGCCTCTCTGCTGCTGTCCTATTGGGACTGCAGATGAATCACTGGACCCTACCTCCACCACTCCACCTCCTCCTCCCCCCTTGTTATTTGATGAAGGAGGAGGAGGACAGGATGTTGGTGGAGTGCAGTGTCCACTATTCTCAGAGGAGGTCACCCCATTAGTAGTTGTAGAAGAAGGGTTAGCCGTAGACATTGTCACCACTCCTCTAGACTCCAAAGGGGATGCAGGTGTACTTGTAACTGCCTCCCCCACCCTCCTCTCCACAGCCCCATCTACCCCATTCTCCACCACAGACCTCACTATCCTCCCACCACCCCTTCCGACACCTCCTTCCCTCCTCTGCCTTGGTATATGTCCCAAGAGCATTTGGTGATTGCCGGAGTTAGGTGGTGGAAGAGGTGGACGCTGTTGAATTACAACTGGGGTCGATGAGGTAACTGATGGAGGAATTGGATGATGGGGTAGGTGATGAAGGAATTGCCGCTGCCTAGGATGTCTACGGTGGTGCTGTGCCACTGCATCAACAGGGTGATGAACATCAGGAGGCCCTTAGGAAAGGATATCACAATCTCTAGAAGCATCTCCTAATACAAAACCCAAATTTAAATCAAAATATGATAAATAGAACTTAAAGTATATCTACTATTAAAAGCCCGATGGAATGATCTGATAAATGCTCAACTAACTAAAAAAATTCTTGAATATTTGACAACTTAAATGAAATTAAATTGTCAAAAGTTGAAAACGTTACTGTATTCCCAAAGATAAAAACTTAGGAGTCATTTCTGACTGAGCAAAAAATTGATGTAAGTCAACATCAAGAAACAATTCAGATACTCAATGTTGTGAACAAAAGATGTTGCTGTCTTACATCTACAGGATTAAAAGAACAGAAAGAAGACATTTAGGATGTATTAATAATAATATTAATGCACAAGGAAAATGGGTAAGGATGAAGTAGCGCAAGATGGTGTGCACCCAGGAAAAATCCCAAGGAAGAATGGGCTCGAAAAAAATCTGACTGGACCAGGAATCCCAGTCTCCCAGGTCCAAAACCTGGGGAGACAATTGGGAGACCTGGACCCAGGTCTCCCAATTGCCCAGCAGAACAGAATCCTGTTCTGCCGGGATAACTCAACAGACAGAACACCCGACCGGCAATTGGGAGACCTGGGTTTGATTCCCGGTTCCGTCAATTTTTTTTCTAATAATACTAATGTCTGTGTTTTGGTAAATTTTAGTCTGATTAGACTTCTTACAATAAAATTTGTAAAGGCAAACACAAACAACCATGCCCTAACCAGGATTCAAACCAGACACCTCATCGTTGCTAAGCTAGCACTCTAACCACTATGCCACAGAGGCTAGCAAGGAGCTAAGGGTATACTATAGAATGGCATCAAAATTTATAAGGAGAAAAACATTTTACAAGTCACCATTTTCATACAGGTGTTAAACTCTCGACTAAAACTGTTTTAATAAGAAACATAACAGATGTACCTACACATACATTCTTAAAAGAATAGATGCATAATCAGCTTAATGAACTTTTATCCTTAGGATTGAAATCTTAAACCAGTATATCACACATTTGGTTAAGAAGCATATTCTTACTTTTAGCATGTGTTAATCTGTGTCTACATGGATATACTTTTTTGTCAACTGTCAGCCAAATGTGATGTCTACACTGTCCACACAAGAGTGCCATTTACTGCCTATTACCCACACTTACCATATTTATTGCCTAGAGTAAGTGTCTTAAGTAGGAGGAACATTTTTAAGGCTTTCATATAATATTTATAAACTCTAGCTACAATTCATTTTTATTTTCCACCATATTAGCAGTATATTATATAAGGATATATGGGTTTGATTTCCTTAATTCAGCCAGAATTTCACACAAAAATCCTTTTCTTTGTAAGTATCGAATAAAAGCTACTATTGCTGCAAAAATTATATCCTTATACAAGAATTACTATCATTGCATGATTGAAAAGTATTCTTTAATTAAATTTAATGCTTTCCATGCCTGCAGAACAAACTTTTCTGTAAGAAATATTAAAAAATAATGCTTAACATAAATGATTACAAGGAAAAATCTCACTACAATGAATTAGGTCAAAATATGAAGGAAAATTACAAAAAATTAATAAAAATACAATTGGAAGAGTAATGAAAGAATATGTTAAGAAATAAAAAAATAAATAAAAGATACGGGTTCTAAAGAAGAAACAGAAAATCCTTTAACTGTGTAGAATGAAAACAAACTTTAGAAAGAAGCCAAGTTGGTTGGGCACCATTTTCATCAGGAGGAAATTATAGTTTGATATGGTTGGTTTATTGGTTTCTTACTGCAACACACCGCAGTAATAATATTAATCACAATAAGTTATTCCAAACTAATTTATACCAGAAATAGAATTAAATAGTGATGTAATTAGAAACATCATTTAAAAATTGATTTAAGAACACATACATACATTATCAGACCAAGTTAAACACAGTTGACTTCTACTCTAAAATTTGAATGGAATCCTTTTCCATGTTATTAAAGGAACTCCAAAGGAAAAATATGTCGCCAATGTTTTTTCAGGTTTCAGATTACTTTCTACAGACAAATAACTAGAGTGATAAATCACCCAGTACACAATTCAAGTATGCAGATATTCCATCAGCAATACAATATTATAGAAGAAAAAGATGCAACTGGATCAAATAACAAGAATATCTTAAAGCTTGAACTAGAAGATTGGAAAATGATGTTGGGAGGATCCGCTAATGTCGCGGGGGGGCGAATTAGATTATGTAACAGCCGGACTGCATTTGTGTGTTGCCGGGGGCAAGGAACAAGACGCAGAACAGCCCCTGCCACTCCCATTTTTCCCTTCCCAAGCCGCGACCCCCAAAAGTGCCAATGACCCCTTTTTGAGGCACCCACGCCTCGCCTTCTCGGAACCGATCCTTGGCCCTCGCCAGGGGTTGCATCAGAGTCCTCCAACATCCCTTCTTTTCCGAACCATCCCTTTGTCTTAACTTCCTTTCCTCGACCTTTCGCTGGACCTTCTTCTTGGACTCAAACCTTTTCTAAATTCGTTCCAACCCTTACCCTCTGTACTCTCTTCCGGTCACCGGACCAAACCCTTTCTAGATCTTTCTCTGGACTCTCCCCGAACTCTTTCTACCCCTTCCCTTCCTCCCACTGCATTTCCGTCGTGACCTCTGACAACGACCTGCGTCCCCCCGCCATTTTCGGTTACAAACATCGTGGATATAAGGGAAGTCCTCGAGGGGAGATGAGGATGGTCGTGGGGGTGGATGGTCGCAGTGATGGTCAGTGAAGCAGGGTCGTGGGGGTGATGGTGAGCAGATCGATTGGTGGTAGTCGAACGTCGCACGCAGAAAGTCATCAGTCGTCAGTGGGTCGGTCGGTCTGAGTGTCTGCACCTAATGGTGTGGATGCAGGGCCGACGTGTGTCCTTACGGCGAGAGCAGGGTGAACTCTTCGGGACGCAGTCGGTCTGAGTGTCTGCACCTAAGGGTGTGGACGCAGGACCGATGAGTGTCTGCGCCACCATCCGCGATAGACTGGGTCCTACCGAAGTCTCCTCCAAGTGAGTAACTGACCGTGTTTTCATTATTTCGTACTGTTGTCAAAAGAGAATAAAACTCTCAAGCATGATTCGCCGTCTCAATGAATCTCGGCCGACCTGAGGATCGAACCCCACGAACTTATGTCGAATGCGACCGCTCGCGCGTCACGACAATAAGTTATATATGTTATGATGTGTTTGATGAATGATACATTATCCGTCGAAAATTTATTCTGATCAATAGAAGAGAGAGGTCAAACTATGTATTAAGAATTGTATTCTTTTGATCCTCCAAAGAAATCAAATTCAAGAATAGTATTTATTAATAACTAACATATTACAATTGGGAATATTTAGGTATGCATTAGGAAAATTATCACCTTTAAAAACCTATCACTGCAGCAACCACAACAGAAAAAATGTACCTATTCTTATTATCAACTGAGTAGCACAAGAAATTCCACAAGTTAAGGTCTTCTAAATGAGGAAATAACATAGAGGTAATTAAAGAGATGTATGCATAGTAGCATTATGATTAAAACCAAACAAAATATTTAAATTAATGGTTAAATAATTAAATATTGATCTGATCATACAATGAGACTCTCTTTCATCAACTAGGTAGAAGTGTTTCGACACCAGAAAAAGTTTCTGCCCGCTAAAACTTAGCTGGAGCAATACATGACACTAGAATAATGCTGTGTATCTATAAGTTGCAGCTAAACTGATGACACTTCCTTCAGGTCTAGTAACAGTCAATTAACACATCTACATGGCAACATTCCAGCTGTAAACTCAATCTAGACACAAAAGCATAATTATGTAGTGGCAACTTTGGACAAAACCAACAGCAATATAAGTGCCTTGAAACACCACTTTATAGTCCTCTGACATGTAAAATTAAGCAAGGAAATCACACAAAAGCAAGGAATATTCATTCCATTGTACATTATTTCTAAAATCCTACACAGAATTCTAACCTGTTGCATGAGATGGTGGTGGTACAACAGCTCCTGGACCTGTAGCCATCACTGGAGCAGGCATAGACCCAACACCTAGAAAACAATTTGTTAACTTAAATGATTAAGTTAATTTCTAAGATTAGTTTAAATAGGAAATTTCAAAAACAACCATATTTTTAGTACTATAGAGCTAAAGCAACTCGAGATGTATAGAACTAGAAAATGAATAAGATACTGTTGGACCAATAAAAATTAATTGAATATGAAGCAAATAATTTTTCTAAAAAATCCATTTTTGTGGGAACCAAAATGCATGGATGTTGATAAAAGTTTGTGGCAACACCTAAAGCAATCTATAATGCATTTTTGTTACAACGAATTCAATTGAGAGAATTAACTACATTGTTAATCACCACAAATATATTAAATATAGAGAGGATAAACAGAGGTGAAATGAGAAAGGAAGTATCTTGGGATGAAAATTTTTAAATGGTCTTTAATTTAATGTAGTATCCTAGTAAGCAGGCAACCCAGAGATACAGAAAGATCTATCCCACAATAATTAACAAAAACGTTGGGCATACATAAAAGTATATCAGTGAATGTTTAGGTAACACTTTTACAGTTATGCAATGAGGCATTGCAATGAAAGAAAGGATACCTACACCTATTCAATTCCAATAAATGACCCAGACTCACTGACCTGGTCCACCATTGGGCTGAGTGAGTGGAGGTGAGGGAAACATTCCCATGAGGATAGGGGTTGCATGAGGTGGGCGAGACCTATGAGGACCAGCAATGCTGCCAGGCTGACCTAATCTCAAAGGCAGCTGGGCAGCTATCCTGAAAGAAAAATCATCATATTCTTACCCCCAATAGTTTTTAATTCTAAAATATGGAATAAGGTGTGTACTAATTTAAAATTATCGTAGTAGTAGTATTGTTATTAAGTGCTTCAACTGCTTTGGTCATTTCGCACATTTGGTCACTTGCCTGGGACTGCACCAAAAGCAGTCATGAGTAAAATTATCAATGCTAAAATGTGATCTAAACTGTACCATGATGTAAGAGTCTTGACAAATACCCAAGGAGAAACAGACATGAAAAAAGAAAAAAAAAGTTCTGGCGGGATAGCTCAATGGATAGAGCAACCGACCGGCAATTGGGAGACCCGGGTTCGAGTCCCGGTTCCGTCAGACTTTTTTCATGTCCGTTTCTCCTTGGGAATTTTCCAAGATGCACGACTTATCGTGCTAAGTCATCTTACCCTTTTCCTTTCTTGACAAATATTCTCTACATTTCCTTCTACACCTACAGATTAGTAGTATCAATGGGGGACAGTTGTACACATATATTTTGAGTTTTAAATGAATATTTTTTCCTTAGCTTCAACATTAATATGGAATAAATTTTTAAGTCAAGGCTATTACTTAATTTAATTGAAATGAAGAGCAAAATTGAACATATGGTAATAGTTGATGATTATTATTATATCTATTCTACTTATTCATCTATTCTACTTTTCCCAAGTCTGCATTTAAATTTTTGTCAACTTTATGTTATCATCAAAGGTAATTAATGAGAAAATTAGCTTGTTGGTGTTCTCTAAACCATCCTAATTCCCTATAAATAGCTACATTTCCTCATAAATTCAGCCATTCTTGGTTATTATTCTCCCTTAAATTTTGTCTGTTAATATGAGTTAATTTATTTTTCAACCAGAAATTTATTTCTGTTTTGCTATAAACCTTTAGAATGATCTTTTGCAATTATGCATCAGATTCTTTAAAAATTTCATTGGGAGCTCTCTCACTAACAAAATGTCATTGAATAAGTATTACAGCTCATATTGAGCTTTGATTTTCTAATTTTTTTATTATTTTGATGATATTTAATCACAGGATAACAGGTAAGGATGATTTTGCGCAAGATGGTGCGCACCCAAGGAGGAATGGAAAAAAGTCTGACAGGACCAGGAATCGAACCCGGGTCTCCCAATTGCCAGTCGGGTGTTCTGTCCGTTGAGCTATCCCGGTAGAACATTTCTCCAAGCCATTCGGGAGACTTTGTGGGCAAGGACGTTGCAAGTTCGTCCACATGGTGGCATCGTTCGCAGTCTTGGCTTCATAGAAGCACCAGCCACACAAAGTGATGGAAAGGATACCCCTATATAAAGGATATTTAATCAAATCATGGAGCCTTCCATGTCATCAAGCATTTCATTGCAGCATTAAACTTGGGCTTGAGAATAGATTGCTCCTTTTCTATCATCTCCTTCCTCAATCATTCTGTCATTCATATGTAGCTCTTCATAAAAATGTTTCAAATATTCTTCCCATCTTCATGCTATTTCTAGTTCAAAGATAATGGTTTTACCTCTTGTACAACATAACTTGCTCTTCTATATAATGTTAGTCTGTCCTCAGTCTGTGAACTTCATTGCTTTCCTCTATCTTCCTCTCAAAAAGGATTCATCAGAAATCAAAATAGAGGCAATACTTATCATTATTCTTCCACTTCCTCTTCCATGGGTATACACACTAATATAGGAGGAACAACATGTTAACTGTGGATCACTCCACCATTGGATAGATGTGTCTACACTCTTTACTTTCACTTCCCATTCCATTAGTTTCCAATGTATTCGATTTCTGGCAGACACAAGCAGTGAGACTTCTAGTTTCCTACTGAGCAAGCTGTTTTGGAAATGAGTTCTTACTTTTTCTTTTCTGGGAGTTTGAAGGGATGAATTTTTTTTACATTTAATTGTTACCAAAACGATTTTATTGCTACTACACACCTAAATACTACAAATTACGTTCTTTATTGCAAAAAATGGATCACATTTTAAAGTTTTCTTGTTACAGAATACTAGATTTTCATGTTTTTTGGAGTGGAAGCCCATTTTGAAGATTAGGTTCTTTACTTATTATACATGAATGCAACAGTAAATAACATTTTAATGATTGATTACTGAATATTTTGCATATAACTGTTGTTTATTACACTAGCCAAACAAAATAAATTTAATTATTTTTAGGACTGTCTGTTGAGTATATTAGAATATCTCACTTTATTGGGGACTTCCTTGGGATAATTTCTACTGGTTTACATACTTATAAAGGTAAGAGAGCAATTTTGCTTCATTTTGGTGTTGCCTATTTAATTATATTGCTAATATACGCCTAAAAATTGCAAACAGCCTCTATTATAGCAAAATATTGATCCATTATTAAAACTTTTCTTATTACAGAAGACTACTTATGAGAGTTTTTGGAGCTGAAACCCATTTTTAGATAATGTTTGTTTATATTTTTCGTAATTATAAAGGTGTTTCTGTTTTATCATCACTTAATAATTAGCATAGAACTATTGTTTATAAAAATTACCAAACTAAAAACTAATAATTATTATTTATAGGTCTGTCTCTTGAATATAACAGAAGATCTTACTTCCTTTTTCTGGAGGGCTTCCTTGGTATAACTTCTAGTAGTTTATGTACTTACAAAGGTAAGAGGCTATTCTTTATCTTTTAGTTATTTTTTTATATTTTGGTTATTTACCCATACTGAGATATATGTTTATTGAAGCACATCCGAAAATTTTAGTCCTGCTCATTAAGGATAGCATTTTTGGGCATGACTATTTGATTTCCCTCATTTATGAGGTCCTACTTATATTCTGTATAAGAAAAAGTTATAAATGATAAATTTTATATATATATATATATATATATATAGTTTGCAAACATGAAAAATATTTCATGTGCAACCCCTTGATGGGCAAAGGGCCTCACTGCCCCAGCACTTCCAAAGCAATGACCTCAAGAGGGATTATAGGGTAAAACCAAGGGTCAAAAATCTCAAGAATTAGCATGTGAGAGGGTGAAACACTCCCAGGTACAATAAAATATGTTGCGAGAGAAAAGATTTGATGGATTAGTCCTTTCTCATAAAAATACATCTAGCTTCCTAACTTTTGGAGAAAATATCTGTACCTGTACACTGAGCACCCAAAACTACTGTAAGTGCAAAGTTATAGTATTTATCCTTGGGCTCTGTACCCTTCCCTATGCAACCACAAAGGCTGTGCTATGCAAACTAAAATAAGTCCTTGAACAAAAATGCTTCCCAGCCTGGGGCCGTGGCAAACTCAGTATCATTTACTTTTGCCAACAAATCATTTGTTGTATTCCTTATTGAAACTAACTTGAAAATGAAAACTTTGTGTTTTGCTGATGATATACCACTCAAGATTTTTGTTTGCATGGTAATACTGACAATGAAGTTAGCAAAAAATTTTTTTTCAGAATGAATGCAATAACAGTTTTCGACGATGGGAAACATTTAGTTTTCCCATGTCATGAAAGGGGTTGTGAATTAGCCTGAGTACAAGTTTTCGAAGTCCATTAGCTGAGGAAAGGGCCAGCTTTTCATGGCCAGAAGTACAATAACTGCCTCAATAAATTCATGACAGAATTAAATAATTATCATCACTTTTCAATCTCATTGATTATGGTGGTTTTATTAGACACTTCAGTACATTATGTCAACTTTGTAAATTAATATTATAATTGAACACAGGCGATCATGTGCACATTGTGTATTACCTCCCCCCTCTAAGTTTTTTTCCTGGATCCTCCACTGCAATCAAATGATAATTTAAGAATATGCAATTCCCAGTTATGGATTGAATAATACTTTCACTGAGGTATAAAAACAACACTAACTTCACAAACATCTAAGCTTGTCTTTTGAATTATGAAAAATTTTTCAGATATTTAGTGAATATTGTTTTGCCCATTCTTTTTAATTACATAAATCTCATTTGAGATATTTGTTTAATTTTCTAAATGGCAGAAAGCACACCAACTTCTGGCGTTAAGAAAAGAAAATTTTCTGATGAACGGCCTCCTACGAGAAGAGGTTTTAAGAATATTGGCCTAGAAAATTGCGGAGGATTCAGACTTGGAAAGTAAGAAGAGTTAGAAACTAGGTGAACTTGGCTGTTACACAGACAATTATCACTGAGCTAAGGACTAAACTTATAGCTCTTCCAACCCTTCTGATTTAGACCCCTTCTACCACTAACTCAGGACGAACCATCTACATCTTTTGTTTGGGGATAAAAACAGACCCAACTTCACAAAATTAGAAATAAAATATTAAAAACTGAATTTAATGGCATTTGGGTTTATTTTTATATGCATACATATATATATACATATACATATATACGAGTAAAAGTTCCTTGCATACTGCAAGCTTAATGTAAGATAGATTAACTAAGGCATTGTACACCTCCTGCAACACTCCACCTGCTATAAACGGACTGCTGGATCCACCAACTACAAAACCTAAACGAATTATTCAAAATACGTCCATACGATTTGTCCTAGCATCGAACCTGG
>KZ308858.1:216773-322418 GCA_000376725.2 Ladona fulva | reverse complement strand
TATATATATATCCGGAGGAGCGTCTATATAAAGAGATATCTGGAGAAGCGTATATATAAAGAGATACCCATAGCATACTTCTCAAATAGCTATAGATATTTGTGTTGAAATTTGTATCTTAGAAACAACATAGGGTTCCGGATACGATTGAAATTAGCAATGAAAAAACATAAGAATCAGGGAATGGTTGAGTGGTGTTGCATACTGCCCAGGTGTCAAAGTCATTGCTGTGTGCAGATCACTCTACCATGGAAGTAATGGCTATTGTTGACCTAGACAGAGCTCCACACAGCAAGTCTCACCCATCTCACATATGAGGTAGTGAATGTGCTAAGCAGCATGGTAGACTTTCGTAAGATTTTGAGATGGTTGTAAATATATATAACTACTTTCATATTTACAATGCTTAAGAGTCAAAACAAAAAAAAAATTTTCTCCACAAAAAATACATGTAACTGCTTGAATATAGCAGTACATACTGGTTAGCATTAATATTAAAAATCAAAGGAATACTTCAAATATATCCCAGACTAAATATATATATCCTATATATATAGGATACTGCTCCTTTTTCCATTGAGTAATCAATGTAAGTAATCATTGGGCCTACGTAGGACATAAGGTCTGGAAATATAACTCTTTAGAGACATTTTGAGGACATAAAATGATCATTTAATTGCAAAAAGTCAATGAATAAATCTAAAACATCATATGGAATCATGTGAAATAATGATGTCTTGGAATTCATATAATTTTTGTCAAACAAATTGTGAGAAGTATCTACAGAGTGATAAAATAACACCCCCTTTTAATAAGTTTCGGTGGAATGATTTTCCTGTCTATATGACGCCACTTGTATTTCAAAATGTCTTTTTCTTTTGGCCATTTCCAGCCTTTTTCCATACAATCGACGGTAGCACCATTTTCGTCGACCTTCAAGACCAAACCTGGAAAGAGTAAGTTATTCCATGTCACGAGTACAAAACTTCCTTCTTTTACAGAACTTTTTAATGTCACTTCATCCTTTTCTTTGTCTTTCAGAGGATTAGAGAGATTCTCACAGAGAATGAATCTGATGTTTGATGTTTTGAAGTAGATGAAGAAGGCTCAGCTGTCGGTGCATACATTTCAACCACTGAATCCTCTGATAAAACTAAGCCACTTTCTCCGGAATCCCGCATGCTGTATGCATCATCATCCTCTGATGTTGAATCATCGAGATCTTTTTTCCTGGAGGTTTTCTTTGGAGGTCCTTGAATTTTTCCTGAATTGACCATCTTTTTTCGTTTTTTTGACTTGCTACAAGATGTGGAAGTTACTTTTTCTTGAGGCAGAATATCAGCAGCAGTGATGCTTCGACCTGGTGCAACTTGAATCTTTTTCTTTTTAACTAGTGGTTTTACAAATTCACATCTTTTTTCATTGAGGAAAGCCAAGAAAGCACCTCCAACTAGATCGAGGTTCACTGATCTGCCTTGTTTTGGCAATCGACATAAAATTTCATCTTCATTTGCAGGGTAAATATCAGCCTTCTTAAAACCTGCTTTCAAGTTTTTGGAAATTTAATGCAATTGAATAATAAATTAGCCTATTTAAATAAATACAGTTAACAAGAAGCAATGATTTCAATTATTTTTTGTGTAATTTTAAATATTATTAAAAAGAAATGTGGTTAGGGGCTACTTGGTCCCACTCTGCGCTGGGTCCAAGTAGCGCCATTCCCTGGTTTTCAGCAAACTGCTTATAAATTATATATTTTACTATGGTATATAGCTATCAGTCGATTGTAAACTATCATAACTTTCTTAAGCAATATATATGCAATGTGAAACACTCTTTACCTTGCGTGTAACTGCTGATTTCAGTAAGATCTAGATGGAAGTTTGCAGGACACTAAAACTCACGTGTTTACTGCGCAACAATATGCCCTCAACAAAGCCAATGTAGGAATAACAGAAATGTGGTACTATTCCACAGTAAAAACCTAGTACTGCTATCTGTTAGAGAAACAATGAATCATGTCGATACACTCAGCACTGTGGACCCAGGACTCGAGTGAAACATTTTTTTGCTTTGGGTCCAAGTAACCCCCCAGGGCTCAAGTAGCCCCAGTTTACGGTATTTATTTATCTATATGAGTAAAAGTTGCTTGCACACTGCAAGCTTAATGTAAGATATATTAACTAAGGCATTACACACCACCTGCAACACTCCGCCTTCCATACACCAAGTTCCATCCACCAACTACAATACCCTAAACGAATTATTCAAAATATGTGCATACGAATTGTCCTAGCATCAAACCTGTGTCTATTAGGACAAAAATTTTTGGGGAATACAATAAAATCTACATCTTCTATCAATATTGCGAATTTCAACATTCTACCTTACCGGGAAATACCCTAATGAAATTTCGAAAATTCAGTTATTCGAATGGTCCTAGAATCGAACCTGGGCCAACAGGGCAAAAATCTTTACAGCAAACGATAGACATCCATCTATTCTAACCATACGTGAATTGAGACTTTCTATCTTAACGCAATATACCCTAAATTAATTCTTGAACTTAGGACATACGAATTACCCTAGCATCTAACTAAGGACCTGCAGGACAAAAACTTTTACGCATACAATAGATGCTTATGTCCTCCATCGATGGCGTGAATTTCAACGTTCTATCTTATTGGGTAATACCCTAAACGATTTTCTGAAATTTTGGTATAAAGAATTTACCTAGCATCGAACCTGGGGCCATTAGTGATAATGCTCAGGCGTCAAAAAAAGGTAAAAATACATTCTAACCACTCCGTTAATTTCAACGTTGTATCTTAAAGCAAAATACGCTAAAACAATTTTTGAAAATTCGCTCAATGCATTTAAACGGGAAAAGTACCGTTTTTGGGGCCTCCTATAATGGAATCATCGGCAGCTTTAGAAAAAAATGACAATCTGCTTATGTCAAAAGGAAACGCTTTTCATCCATCAAAAGGTTTGAAAGGGACAATATCTCTGGGCAGACCAGATGTGTAATATGCTTCAAATAAGCAATTAAATACCTTTAATTTCCCTGGTCCCTGGGATTTAAATCCTTTGAATGTTTTACATCGGCGTAGCATCGAACCTACAATCATTTTGGGAGCGGTCTTTTCAGTATGCGGAAGAGAATCACTTCCTGCACTTGCAGTTAAAATTTCAATTCCCTAGCTTTACGGGAAGTACCNATGGCTATTGCTGACCTAGACAGAGCTCCACACAGCAAGTCTCACCCATCTCACATATGAGGTAGTGAATGTGCTAAGCAGCATGGTAGACTTTCGTAAGATTTTGAGATGGTTGTAAATATATATAACTACTTTCATATTTACAATGCTTAAGAGTCAAAACAAAAAAAAAATTTTCTCCACAAAAAATACATGTAACTGCTTGAATATAGCAGTACATACTGGTTAGCATTAATATTAAAAATCAAAGGAATACTTCAAATATATCCCAGATTACATTTCTACTTCCAGTCTGAAAATGCATGCCCAGTTGTCAATTTCATTATTTTTGAAAATTCTACAACAGAATTATGGCATTTTAATAAAAACTATGCAGTGACACTATTCTCTCAATTGAAAAGAACATACATATTTAATTGAAATACCTGTTGCCCAGACTGATTTATAAAGACAGTAGGTAAAGAATGTTTGCATTCATATCTTCTGATAAAGAATGAAGCATTTGCTTTATGTTAGTTGGGATCTAATAAAGATATTGAGTGGTTCTTTATCATCAAGAACAGATTTAAAGAAAGTACAAGGGTAAATACAATGAAATCAACAATGAAAATTAGAGTAAATTCTTAAGAGAAAAGTTGTTTATCATTTTTTATTTATGCCTGAAGTTAAAATTTTTCAACTAAAAATCCTATAATTTGAACGGTTATCTTGAAAAAAAAGAGATATTTTGGCAATGATTTGTAATTATTTTACATGTTTTCAATTTTTATTTTATAAAAATCACTCTGAAGTATGATTTTAAATGTTTATCTTCTTTTGGCCACTTTATTTTCTTTCACCTAACTTTTCTAATTACATTCTTTGCAATTCTACTTTACAATTATCTAACTGACTAAACCTAACCAGTCTTACTTTCTATCTTTCAATTCTAATATAATTTTTCACAACTGATATACAAGTATTACTTTAAGTAATCTTTTAATCTCCACTCAGGGATCAATATAGCTATTTCACTTTCTGAATATTTTTGAGCGTCTGTTTTTGGTCATGCCTAAAATAAACTAAAGAGTTACATCTTAGAAAGAAGGTTAGTGGTTCCTATTGTCTTCCACATCACAGACCTACAGTCTTCAAATAATTATTTTTCCAGGTTTGTTGTTGATGAAATATTAGTTTATTGACTATTGTAATCATACATATGAAAGATGGGCCATTGCTTAGTGGTATGAGATGAATCTCAACTTTCGAATAATTTGTATTAATTCCTGTTTTCAACTTTATAATATTTCAATAGATGATTACATTGACAAATGAGTTCATAAAGTTTCATGAAAACACAACTCTTGGTCATTTTCATCTCAGCAAATAAAAATTATGAACAGTCCTGGACAAAAGTATCAAAACACCTAGCTCCACATGGTGTGGGAAAAAGGAAATGCTCATTCTGTGACAAAACTGAGAATGACAAGGTGTCGGGAGAAAACCAATTCTTTTCATAGGATCAAAAAAATCCCAAGCTCAGTCAGTATCTCTTCACTTCTAACAAGGGGAGGACCATGACCACGTCACGTCAACATATGTAGTATAATAATACATGCTGGAGTTCCGGCCTATAATATATTTGAATAATATTTGACAGAAAAGGTAAAGAATGTTTGGAATGTTCTTGAGAGAGATAAAATTAAATTGCAAAAAACAAGTTATTTGTAAAAAAAACGGGAGAAAATATTTCCCTACTGGGAAAGTTTTGCAATCTTCATGGGGATGTGCACGTATGTCAATATCTCCTAATTTTGATTGTCAGTTGCTAATTTTGCATTAAAAAATGCCTAGTTGTGTCCACAGTCAGATGTGTCTATTATTTTTGAGCAAGGAACATACCTTGAAAGTTTCGCGTGAATCTGTTTCTCACAGACGTGGTTCTCCCCTCATAAAAGCGGATGAGAAGAGAGACTACATAAGACAGAATCTTAGAAAAAACCATTTGTTAGAATTATTGGAGAAAACAATGCCCAATCGAATCTTATGAAAGTCCAGATTGCAAGAGCTTTAAAATTTATCACCACTTCTTGAGGTTTCAGACTTTCTTTTGTTGAGTTTTTCAAAGCCTTATCTAATACAGTACAATCTCTGTAATCCGGCCTTGCGGTAATCCGACACGCCCAGTAATCTGGCATGCAGAGCTGGCTTCCTTCAGCTATCATAATTTCAACAGTTTTAAATAAAAGATTTTTCAATTCATAGTAAGTACTCATGTCATTATTATGTATCTAGGTGTGCATCTGTTCCATTCGTACATAATTTGTATGAAGTTTTGGTTATATGACCTACTGTATCGAAAAAAAGAAAACGAGTTATCTAAGAAAATAAGACCAGACGGGCATGCAGCAAATGTAATTTTGCATTTAATTCATAAATTAATATTTTAAAAGGTTTTTTGATGCATTGTATTTGTGCATTTCCAATAATCCGTCATTTTCAATAATCCAGCTATGTCATAGTTGCATATGTGTCAGTTTACCCAGATCGCACTGTACTTTATCTTTACCATTTTCATTATTTGCATGTAGCTCTTTCATTCCATATATTACTCCAAACCATTACAGCCCTCCTTATTTTTCTTTAACATACAAAGGATACTATTATACTATAATATAACATCTTTTATTTTTACTGCCAAAAGGATGTCAAGAATATTAAATCTTTGAAGAAGATATGTTTTATAGGACATATTACAGCTGCTAGTAATGTATTTGGTCATAATACTCCTACAATTATAACCCTACTCCTTTTCCAATACTGTACCTCAAAATTAAAAATTACTTGCAGCTTTTCTGTGCATTATTTAGCATAATGGAAAACAATGGTCTAATTCACTGTTGTTTAATTGGCTTTTGAGAGAGGCAAGTGAAATTTAAGACAGAGCAGATAACAAAGGAAATTTTGGATTCATCTTATTACTGAGACATCCCTCCTCACCATGTTTTCAATACCTCAGGACTTTTCCTGGACTATGAAGTGTCTGTGCTGGAGCACTTCATCCTTCTGATTACAGAGCAAAAAGTCAAGTGAAGAGATCAAATTACTTCAATGGATCCCTTTGCTAACTAAGACTTTTCCTTCCATTGTTATTAATTTGGTTTATACATACATGAAGAGACCTTTTCACAGTATTTTTCATTCTATCATCTTACAGATTTTAGTTTGTTCTATTGAAAACAGGATAACTCATCAGTACATGCTAGCCAAGAGGCAAGGAATTGGTTGGCTCATAAGATTCGATTAGGCATTGTTTTAGCCAATAATTCCAACAAATGGCTCCTTCTAAGATTGTCTAATGCAGTCTCTCTTCTCATCCATTCTTAGATATGCAGAGATACTGACTGAGCTTACCAGATCCTACGAAAAGTTTGACTTCACCCCCAACACCTTATCTTTCACAATGTTGTCACAGATCCCTAGCACTTCCTCATCCCAAATGGTTCTCCTTTTTCCCACACCACATGGCATTATGTGTTTTGATACTCTTATCCAGGACTGTACCTCCGAGTTGATTGCAGTCAAACAATAAGTCAATATTGATCACAGCAAGTGAATAGTTGGCAACCCATAAAATAGATCACCAGAAAATTAAAGTAGAATTTGAAATCTCATTACAGTTAGAATTAAATACAACTTAAAATTATTTCTGATTAGCCAAAATCTTATAATAAAACTTGAAAAGAAATAAAGAAGAATATACATAGCAAAATTGCCTTAACTTGCCCAAATGTGTCATCTAGAAATCAATCTTCTCTTGAACTGTGGCCACTACATAATTTTAACCCTTAAGCTCTGCACAGAGCATAAAAACAAGGTAAACTTTTCATGAAAGAAACACCTCATCATCTACTGCCTGCCTATATTATGAGCATAACTGGTTGAAATATGGCAAATGAGAACATTCCTTTGAATTAAAATAATAATTTCCATTTTTGAAAGCAACATTAACAAAAATATAATAATAATTAAGTAATTTAGTAAAATATTGTTGAACTTATCTGAATAATAAGAATAAAAGGACAGTAAATGTAAGGGGTAGCTCCATTAGTATCTATAAGTGATTTGGGCATGGTTTGTCAAGTTGTGGCTGCTTCAATCACAGCTAAGATAAAAATGACAAAATTAAATCAGCTAGGAGAAATATCAGTAATTCATTAACACCCTTACTAATACAGAACTGAATACACTGAGGCTGGACAAAAATATGAGGTTATGATAATAATTCAGAGTGGAGGGAAGGGATTTAATTTACCAACTTGGATGCAGAATTGCAAACAGCAAATAAGAAATATACTAGAAAAGTGGATCAAAAAATAAAATCCTACCACTCTATATAAGGGGCCAGAAATTGACTAATAAGCAAAACTCACAGAAAAGATGTAAATGATAGCTTGACTAAACAAAATTGAAAGACAGAAAATCCTTAAACAAAAACTCAAAATGTAAGTGGGATGAAGGAAGAATTTAGAGATAAATTTCTGATGCACAAGACAATGGTTAGGCATCACTTAACATATCTACAAGACTATACGAGATCAAACACGCTAAAAGTCAATCATGGACATTAAGGAAGTTTAATAAGGAAAGGTAACTCTACAGTTTTAATCTAATAGCTATAACCATCTTTCTTTTCTTCTAATTTAATTCCTGCATGAGAAAATTACTAGTATGCAAAAAAATTATCTGAATGCTAAATAATGAAATTATTACTTTCAAAGAAATTTTAAACCTTTTTTTTTTAAAGCAGGCTAAAACGGTTTTAAGCATGACAGCTTTTGTTAATAAAGGAAGCCGCTGTAAAGTAGATTCACATTCTCTAGAAGAATTAAAGCATCCATTGAAGAACATTTTAACCAAACAGCTATAAATTTTGTAAACATAAGACACAATTGCAATCATCCTTAATTTAGAATAGATGCAATTAAAAGTAAATCTATGCAATTCTGTGGGAATATCCAAAATTTGTTGATTTCGACAAATAAAATGACACTCATGAATTTATCATGAGTCTGGGAAAAAATTATGAGTTAAATATCATAATATTATGGGAAGTACATGGTGAAGATAAGTTCTGAATATGAAGTTGAAATAAGACATACAAATTCAATAGATTTTTTTCTTTTACTGATGAATGACAAAACATATTCATCAATTACTTTCGAAAATGTCATACTTACTTCAGATATTTATAATCACTTATGTTGACGAATATTTTATGACATCTTTTTCCTGTCATATTTTACAAAATGTCATAAAGAGAAATGCCACGTTTATAAGAGACTTTCCAACATAAGATTAATAAGAGGAAAAATTAAGTCATTCAGTACTTAAAACTAAAAAGCACCATTTGAAAATCTGTAGTTTGTCTTAAAGTACTGAAAAATGAATTTAGATTGAGTGATATCAGTTTTGTTCCAAGTATACTCCCAATGCCGATTACATCGTCCATAGCCGAGCTATACAACGCAAATATGTTAGTGTTCTGAAATATTTCGACTAAACTCATAAATAACAACCAAGTCCACCAAAAATCCATCACCTGTTCGCATCTCTTAGTTGATTCGGCGGTATAGGTACCGCATGCTGATGATGGAGCATGCCGGCAGGAATGCAGACTCGGTACTATTAATCCTAACTGTAACGAAATTATCGTTTCAAAACATTTAAAAATACACCACCGAAATAAAAATATAGAATCGGACGACTCCTTCAATAAACATTCAACCGTCAGCTGCCGGTAATTACGTACGCCTTTGAAATGACGGAATACGTACCTTTACTTCTTAATCACTTCAACCGATAATTAAATAACTCTTTGGTTGCCGTGAAAAAGATATTTTGACCTCCCCTTAAGTTACACACTACGTTGGCAAACAGTAAAGAAAATTAGACTATCATACAGCCATGACAGTCTACTCCCTGTTCAAGTTCCGACTACTCACTCCCAGGGCTACCAACAACCATCTGCACTTTTCTGCTTATGTGCTACATTACAAACTAATTCAGCTGTCATTGCTAAATAAACTGAATACATTACCTTAAATAATTTTTTACTTAATTATAAAATCCGTTGAAGAAAAATTATATCTCTCTTTACACCTAGTTATTAGCTTTTGATCATTCAATTTCTTTATACTTGACAAATACCTCCGAACGACTCTCTATTGCGTGTTCAAAGGATTATTTCTGCGGTCCATGCTTTGTGCATTGGCTAGTATTATCGGACGATACAGGTAAGATACGCTAGGTAAAATAAGAATGTTATCTATTTCTTAGAGCGAATAAAAATGTTTTTGTTCAGTTAAAATATTACAAATTCTATCACCAGCATAGTTACGGTCGTCGTAACATCCTTCTTTCGTTCGAATTGCCGCTGAAATAGATTTTGTCGCAAAATAATCTTTGCGGAATCTTGTATTTGGCATTTCTAACCATGCATTCCAAACGATCACATGAATTGCTATGATTCGGAAATGATACATCAATTAGTTTTCATGAAGCTTCACTTCACTCCAAAGTAATCTCTTTCTATGAAGCAACTTAAGTTTATCTATACTGAAGGAGGGGGAACCTGCGGCCTTTTCCTCATAAAGTAATCCCCGTATTTAAATAATTTTATTTGCCGATCTCGCGAATGTCTTCATATAAAAAGAAAATTTAGAATAAGCTGCTGAATTTCTAGTAGTACATACATTTGTTTTCGTACACACTCGATCGATTTAAAACCATTTGAATGTAGGCAATACCCAACTCAAGTGTGGTCTGATGGTTCCACGGCCACACCTGGCTGCCTTTCCTCTGCGCCCGAATGGTAGATACTGGCTTCCAATGGGAAAAGGTTCCCCACTCCTTATCTATGCCATGTAAGATCTGTTCCAAGTTTCCATGTCAGTATATACCACATTACCATTCCACACATACCAGCCTCTGTTAGTGCTTCCTAATATTGCCTTGTTGTAAAGTATATGTTCCTATTTCCTTCAGTCTGCTATTAGTCTAGTCTCAAATAGTATTTTTCTTCGGTTTCTCCTTTATTTTAGTTTATTTTAATAAAATTCTAGTCAGATTCATCATATGTACAATGACTGATCTGCACTATTTGTGATTATCCCTATTTAGTGCTGGCATTATAATTATCATGTCTATTGTATTTCAGTTTCCAGTAAGTTTTCAACTCCAGATTAGCATCAATGAAATTGGATAAATTAATAGGCTCAAGAATATCGTCAGTTCATTAGAACTGCAAATATGCTGCAATTTCTTGCATTGTGGGTGTTTCATAAATCTTACAGGTTTTCAACAAAACGCAATACTATGATAACCTGATGTATGAGGGCTGTCATCCTATCACAAAATTTCTTCTTTGATAAGTAGCTCAATTAAAATCATGCTTTCCTTTTTCAAAAAAACATTTTATTCTATTTATGGCACTATCAACATTTTTTTCTATGTAACCTTAATCTGTTTACTCTCTTTTGACTTAGATCAAACACACTCAAAATCTCTCACTCCAGTATCCTATCCGATTTCACACTTGTAAGTTTCATACACTTACTCTTCTTACTTACCTGATTTCTTCCTAAGATACCGCCCACCATCTCAAGTTTGTATTTTTGTTAATCAGCTGGACATTCACATACCCTCCTCCATATCTATATCGCTATCCATTAATTATGAATCCATCCTGTGAGCTAAAAGATCTGAAAGTGTAATAGATCTCCTTTGCCTATGTGAAGTGGCATGCACAGAAAATGATATATCAGGAGGGATATTGTTTTAATTTTGCAAAAATAATACTCATTTCAATCAGGGAAAGATGATAGTGCATTTAGAGAGTGATCTTGTAGGGATAGACACAAAAATTGAGTCATAAAAAATAGTTGTAGGGAGTTCTAAGGGTTATTCTGTCACAAATCTAAAAATCTTTTAAGTAAAGAATTTTAAAAATGTATCTTTTTCCTGTTATCTCACTATTATGTGAGTATTTTTGTTAAATATGCTCTAACCTTTTACATGTTAGAAAGATATATCCTGTGTATTCACATAGCTCACCTCTTGGTAGGACTAACGTTTGAAGATTCCAAAACAGATGATTTTTAGGATCTGGTGCTTTCCCGGCGAATCGTATGAATGAAGTTCTCTCGGGTTTCCATCCGGGTGACTGCTTCGACGCTGGTCAGACCAAGTCGAAGTAGTCACCCGGATGGAAACCCGAGAGAACTTCATTCAGAAGATTTTTACACTGGTGACTTCCTCGTGCCAGAGATTATGATCTTGACAAGTTTCAAAAAGAGAGGATAGGAAATATTGCATATACCTATATTCAAAACACACTGGTGTACAAGATGCAACAAGATATTTTGGACTGTATCTTGATTTATTATTATAAATACTAAGAAAAATCTAAATTCTCCCGTAAGGCACACCCTTCTTTTTTATCTTAAATCCTTTGGGAACAAAGTTTCTTATAGGTGGGCATACACAATAATGAAAATTACATCTAACAGGTGCCTGAAAAAATGATTAGGTCATAGAAAAATTTTATAACTTTTATATCAATCGATATATCTTGTGCACACTCTCTTTTTTGTATATTATTTGCTTTAATGCATATACTTAAAAGTATACAAAATCTAATGCTCTTTCCAAGTACCAAAATGTGCCAGAAAACCATGGGCTCAACACACCCCCTTTTTTCATATCAGGGATAAAAATCATCTCAGTTGCTCTATGGTCAAGGTATTGTTGTTAACATGAGATGAGTATAATGTGATAGTTTTAAACTAACTCTGTCTGAGACAAAATTTTTCTATACTATCATAGTCCATATCTATAGTAATCAATGATATGGATTATGTATCACAATCCGTATTATTGATTACTATAGATGTGGATTTCTTCTTGTATGCCTATTGATTCAAAGTGATTAATAGTATAAAATATTTGTCTTCTTTAACTGTATCTGAGATCCACTCATTAATATAAAAGCATTGAATACATTTGATTTCATACTCGAGTCCAAACATGTTGAAATCTGTAAGTATATGATTGATAAAATCATCATCTCAAGTGGGTTACTACATACAGTAAGACCCCAGTATTGTGCAGTTTTATTAGGATTCCCCAAAATCGATCACGGTATTGGAATTCCCAGAAACTGCACATGATTTCCTTAACCCAAATTAATTAGCATTTCCGAAGATGAGGAAGAAAAGGAACTTTTAAAGGATTTTCTAAAAAAGTTTAGCCATTATAACAGAAATTGTGAATCAGTTAATACAAAATTATTCAAATTTTGATATAAGTTCAAAGGTGAATTTTAATTGATGCAATGTCTTGCTATAAAAAGAACAAAACAGGAAAAGGCAAACGACATTAGATGACTTCTTAAAAAAAAAAAAAAGATGTCAAATGAGGAAGAGCCTTCCTCATCACAAACATAACTTCTTTACTCTAACTTTTTTGATTTTCATGAGAGCTTTAGGAACACACCGATATCAGAAATAAAAAAGTAAATAATTAATGAAATAAAAAAAGTATCACACAATAAATGTTACAAAATAAAACAAAAAACTGATAAATATTCTATTCCAATTATTTATGTACTAAGACAACCTCATTTTACACTGTTTCGTTTAGCGCTTAAACTTATTGGAATGTATCCCCCTTGTTAAGCAGGGCCTAACTGTATTAATTTGAGCTGAGAGAATCCTTTTCTTAAATTTCTCTGCTTTTCAGGTAAAATTTCAAAGTCAAATCTGAATTTTTCCCTAGAATCATAGTTAGAGATGATCCTGTTGTCTGTTCCAGCAGTAAACAAAGGTTCTTTTGTAAAAGGAAAGTTAAGCTATTTAGAATTAGATTGAAAGGTTATGAAATTTTGGTAAATTATTCCTATTAACATGAATCTCTCACTCTTCAGAAACGTATTGAAAACTTATTTACATCATCAAGAAGATGAATATCAAGCACTATCATTTTATAATATCATTCAAACAATTACCTGAGGAAGCAATATTTTATCATAATAAAATAGTTATTTCATATACTTTACTTACATTACAAGAATCCATACTTTGAATATGCAGTGCAAGATTTAACTCCCTCGTGAATACAGTTATATATATATAGTGTAAATAAAGGTTTTCTATTCATTTCCTCTGCAAGTAAACCATCATCAAAGAATCAAAGGTAATCTCTGGCAGACCTACGTATGTCTAAGCAGAACCATGTCATGGCTCTGGACAATAAAAGCAATTAACATTCTATCTATAATGACAGATTTCAACTCAGAGGAAATAGAAGTACTAGGTTGAATTTAATGTGATTAGGCAAACCCAAAATCGAGGTATGAAAAGACAAGAAATTCTGAATCTTCTTTTAATTCCTTCAAACAAATATATAAATCATCCCTATATATTGGATGTCCAGTGAGAGTAAAAAAGTTAAATTAGGTTAAATAAAAACAATCTTTAAGTGAAGAGAATGTTAATTTTTCTAAATATAATACCAGAAATAATACTTAATGCAATTATAAGTTAATTAACATTATATTCAAGGAAAAGATTCTTTACCAGTATAAAAGAATTTTTCATCAGGAACAACGTTCCCTTAAATACAAGTTATACTTTGGGTACAAAATTCAGAAAGGTATTAAAAACTCACAGTCATAGCCCATCATTAGTAGCTGACAGTTCAATTCAAAACAATGTATAAGAAGCAGAATTTGATATCACCACCATATTTTACAATTATAAATATCTCCTAAAAATGCACCAATTCAATATTCATATTTAGTACAACAAACCCATCTGATTGGTTACCAAATCATTCATCTTGAAGCCAATCAGTTGACAGAAACCAAAAATAATCAACATAATATTCTTCCAAATTATGCCATGGAACTGCTCTTCTCTTAATGAAACTTTTTTTGCCAAATAAAAGCTTTCCATAAGTGTCAGATATATAAAATATAAGTGTCACATGTCTTCTTCTAAATTAGAAGATTTATAAAATTTTGGTTGGCCTTAAAATTTTTTGAAAAATAATAACACTTCGATTAAATGTTTATTCATGGCCTGAATTTAATTGAGCCAATTCATTATAATCCACTACTCAGCAAAAAGAAGCCAATTTAGATAGCAAAATATAATAGGACATAAAAAGCATGTTTGAATACAGCAAACCAGAGGCTTTGACTTATTTTACATGTTATGCTTTGCATTCAATCACTTCTGTCTTCAAACCTTTAGGACCAATAGTAGTCTTGTACTGCTCTGGTATTGGATGTTCCGTCTAGATTAAGAAATTTAAAAAAATGTAATTAGTAAAGTAATGCTACTATTTATCAATTTCCAAGAAAAGAATGAAATCATAACCTTATAACTAAAACTATAACAATCAACAGGTTACTTACATAATCTCCATTGGGCAGAGGCACCATAACATTCATTTCTGATGACTTTGAGCTAACTATTTCAACATCCAAGGATTCTTTGCTCAAATACATTTGACAGCCATCAGTTTTGTCAATGGTTATTGTGGGGACCTTACCAAGCACCTACAAGCATAATACAGAATTTCAACAATTTGAATGACTTCACAGTGGATTTTATCACTGCATTTAATTTTACCACATATTTCGCCTAAACATTTCAACAGATTCTGTAGTATTTATGAATATGTAGGCTATGTTTAGATTACTTAATAATGATGAGGCCTTATCATTAATTGCTACTGAAGCAAACTGAAGTGACATGTTTTATAAAACAGCTCACATAATGACATTTAAAACTTGGTAATAATGTAACAGAAATTACATAAAAGAAAAATGTAGAAGCATAACAAGGAGTTGCATCTTTATGATTTTGAATGGTTTGATCAAGGTAATGTTCATCATGACATTAAGTGGATGCAAGAAAAACATTTTACAGAGAACAAGAAATAGCTTCAATCACGAGGAAAACTGTTCCTTAAGGAGGATCTTACTTTTCAGTCCATAACAATACATGTTTAGTATTTAAAATTGACTTCACATTATTATCTATATTACTAATCAGTTAAGTAAAGCACATAACTAAGTAGATCCTGACAGAAAGTCTACTGTACAAAAATATCTTTATTCTGTAGAAACATTCATTAAACAAAATGTTCCTTATACATTGTTACCAAGCAACAGCACGTAACTGCACATCAATTGAGTGGCTTCCAAATTGTTACTTATCTCACAAAGCAAAATAAGCTGAGAATTTACATGCAAATTAAAATGTTTTTCTATTAAGTCTACCATACGTAATGTTTTTCATTTTTCCATCTAAATAGCAGTTTAGAAGTTTGATAAAATTTCTAGCAGAGTAGATTAACTCCTTTAATCCCTCTCTCACTGTACCACTGATCTAACAGATGTGTGAATACTAAGCCTTGCAAACTGAATTTGAACTGTCCATGGATCCCTTTCATTAAAAAATTAAGGGTAGATATTGCAGAAAACTATTTATTTTGATTCAGTCCCAAAATACATGGAAATCTTTCAATTTTATTGCAAATAGAACATTATGTACAAGTATAAAATTGTGATATTCTAGACTCTACTAATTCAATCTTCCTCTTCTGTCAATGAAACAGCAATTAATATATCTTTTTCCATGTTGGCCACAGGTGCATATAAATACTACATATAAATATTATTAATTAATGGTTGTGTTCCATTAATTTCATTTTTTACCTACATGCACACAATATTAAATCAATTTCTTGCACAGTTCCCAGCGTAGCAAGGAAGAAATGAAACACAGCTGTTAATGAATTAGGTTTAAAAACTCTTGAAGAGCCATTATGCCAGCAGTTCAATCTTGATCTCTGTGACCGAAACAGGAAACAAAGTAGGAAACATATCCTAGAAGGCCAGTTAATCTGTTCCCTTTACCTTATTTCCTGATTCAGTCACAGGAATAAAGACACAAACCACAAGCATAATAGCTCTTGGAGTTTTTAAAAATCTCTAGCCAACTTTTTATCACCGCAAATGCAATCACATATACTGACTACATATAATGATGTGTCAAATAAAAAACCATGGACATGTAGATAAAACAGACGTTTATATTATATATCAGTCTGGCACCCAATCTGATACTTGGTAGGAATATGTGATCCTCAGGTACCTAATTAGTCATTCGTAAATTCTCCAAATTCAGAAAGAAAAAAAGGTGATTTAAACTATCTGAGACAAAATAAAAATTTTAAACTTACCTGCATCTGTACTGACTGGCAGTTAATGAACTCAACTGATGAAACAAGAGAATCAAACACAACGGAAGACTTTCGGCAGGAGTCTACAACCACAGAATTGATTTTTCCTCGCACTGTAAGGGTTGAGCCTTCACACTTGTACATATACACCACATTGTTCATCTCAGCATTGTCCACTACTAAAGCAGTATTGTTCTTCTGATGTTCCTGTAGATTTTAAAATTCTTTTTTAGAATCAAGGTACCAGAAAACACTGACATACATTAAGTTTAACAAATAACATTGACAGACATGAGATTGCATGAAACTACATACTGCACAAAAAACTCACAAATACTCATCTTACTCTAAAAAACTGACCTCTTAAGCTTAGAAAAAATGGGAGTTATTTCTGAATATATTATACATAGTGATAGATGCTCATAATTACTTACTACAAGCCATTTCTTTCCTTCACGAATAAATTTTGGAGGTTTATCAGTAGCACCACCAGGGCCTTTTACGGAAGCAAAACCTTTCATAGATGAGTCATTTGCAGGAGCTTTGAATGGTGCTGGGCCTGATCTAAGGGTTTTATTTTTATGGGTTTGCATATCAGGTGTTACCTTCTTCAAACCTGGCAGGAAGAGAAATAAATGTAAATTTATTATTTTTAACAAGATTTACTCAAATTTTGTGTTTATTTTGATATTATAAATGTTTACATTTATTATGAAACTGATATAAAGAACATTATAAAATAAAATAGCTGTTAGATCTCTTCAGGATGAATACTAGCAAAATCATTATTTTGGATTGAGTAACGTTAGAATCTTTGGAGCAAAGGTGTTAACCCAATTTTAAAGACAACAATCATTGATAAGAAGGTAAAGATTCAATTCAACTACCTAAAAACCATTCTTATTAGGTAACAATTCATGGTCTGATAGCTATATGGCCCATATAGAGATACCAACAAGGTGTTTTTCACATTTTTGGTAAACTTGATTACCTCCCAATTCATCACAGGTGGAATTAAAAATATTATATGTAATTAAACCCAAAATTATTAGCCTGAGACCTTATTACTTCAAGCTAGCAATTTAAGCAATTACCTGACAATGATTGTGTTATGAAAACGTATCTTGTCAGCAGGCTTTCTCAACCTAATATACAGATTAAAAGAACTTTTATGGATAAACAATATTTCTTATAGACCTAAAATTATAAATAATTAAAGAATTATAGCTGTCATACCAAATTTGATTGATATTGTCTTACCAATAAAATAACACAATTTTTATCCCACTGACAGCTCGTGAGATATAAATCTAAATCACTATAGCATACAGGTTTAAAACTAATTAAGGTTTCTCATATTTTAGAAGTTCCTTGAGTTAAAACCGATCCAAAATCATCCATGATAAGAGGAAAAGAAAAGAAAAGATAAAGGATACTGGCTCAGGCTTGATTTGATGGTAATGATTAAAATAAAAAGTAGTTCAGAGGACTCTCAATCTTATGCTTTCACTTCAAAAGTTAAGATTCAGGGTCATAGTTTTAATTGCATATGTTATATACTATAGCTTTGATTGTACATGATTGTATTGTTTCCTGCTTCTAAAATTTAGTTAGTAACATTACATAACAAGTAACAAGTTTAAAGACCCAATCTAGAATTATATCTGCTTACAACTTTTAGCTTCAATGAAAAAATTAAATAACCAGGAAGAAAACATTTAACTGTTGGTATGAAGTTAGCACAATAAAAATTATTACTGCTACCTTACACTAATACAGTCAGTGGTGAGTTTTCTAAACTAAACAGGAGTGCAATGCAAATAATTTATATAATGCTGTGCCAGAGACAAGCCAATAATAATATAAGAGTAGAAATGTTTTTACTTACTTCCAATACCTTATTCAGTTAAAATATAACAGAAAATATAAAGAAAATAATATAATTTACACACAGTAAAATATAGAGAAAAATAAAGCAACTACAGATGGATTTCTCAGAGACAGGTTGGGAATCCTCGAAAGAAAGGAGATTAGAAGCTAGGATGCTATTGCTTTCTAAATTTAGAGAAATAACATTTGTGAATGACATAAATTGTATTATGCAACCCCCTGCTACTGAGTGTAAAATAAGCTAAATAGATGCAAGGACAAGCTGTTTTAGGGACTTATTCTTTCCAGTAACAATAAACTAAAGAGGTAACTCAAATGCTTTGTGTTTACATCCCCTGCCACACACTGAAAGGCAGTTTGCAGGGTATTTACATAGATGTAGATGTTTTTACATGGAGACTTGAGTTTGGAGTTGAATAATAATTGAACTTGTAATCCCAAAGAAAATTTTAGCATGTTCAACCATGTAATGCAAAAACATTTATGCCTGGTTGGTATTTCATAATAGGTAGAGTGAAGAAAGTTCCTATCTTTTTGCACTCTTTAATGGAATTAGATGCAGAAAATGAAAGAGAAAAAGTCTGCTGTGGGTGAGAGTCAAACCCAGGTCTTCCCCTTTCTGGGTGGAGGCTCTGATCTCTAAGCTACCACTACAGAACAATCTTCCCTTCAATTTCTTGGACTATGATGGGACACGGTATGCTACAGAGGATCCATCTAAGATGGCACCACCCCTTCACACACTTAAGACAACAAATATTCACCTCACCATCATAGTGGACTTCCTGTAGGCCAGAACAGCAAAGTAGATAAGTCATGCTTTCTGCTTAGCATAAAGCATAAACAAAAGCTAATTTAATAATTTGTTACCAGAGCTAGCAACTTTTGCCTTCTTTTAAGAACTTCTACTAACTTGTAGCATAACACGTTTAACTTATATATTAATCAAATAACATAAAGTTGATTAAAGACTTAAAATTAATTTTATATACTTAATTCAAGTAGTATCTGAACTGATATTTGTGATTTCTAATTGAAGCCATTAATTTTTCTCTAGCTTTTAACAATATTTCTCATAAGCTTGGCAAATTTTACTTTTTTGGGTACACCCACCAACATTTTCAAAACGGAATTGGCCACTCTAACATCATACTTGTTTCTGCATGAAATAAAATCCATTAAAATCCAATGACAGAGTAAAATTCAGAAGGAAAACTCACTTCTGGTGATGGCCTCCCCTTGATTTATTTCAGCAAAGAGTGCTGAGCGGTCTTGAACATCCCCTACTCCCACTCCATCAAAACTGTCCATGGGAGGAGGTGGTGGTGGCATGGGTCCAGGCGGCGGAGGAGGTGGTGCAGGCATACCACCTTCGGGTACCCCACGACCACCCCAGCACAGACCAGTAGTATGATGCTGCTTCACATACTGCTGAAGTTCAGAAAGTGTCTGTATCCAAGCCTTGGTCCATTCTACATGGGTTTTATCTCTGAATTTGAAATTGAAAAATGAGATAAGAATTATTCCAGAGCGTCCAAACAGGTCCTATCAACAAGAACTCATGCTGATCAAATCTGAACCAGTAGTATCATTGCGTGCAATTTTCCCCGATGACATCAGTTGAGACAATATGCACCAAATTCATAAATTACAATATTTTTAGGCATGCACCACATACTTTTTTCAAAAAATTTAAGGCTGAAATTCTACCAGCATTTTATATGCATAAACTACTATTTTATGTAAACTCAATTAAATAAAACTCATTTTTACCTATCTATTCTTATTTTGTTTCAGTTTTTAAATGCTATAAGTATCCATAAATTTGCATATTGAGTTATCTAAAAATGTTTGGACTTGTAATCCTCCAATATTTACTTAAATCTTTACACCAAAATTTCCTTCTTGAAATTTAGGTGTGTTATAAGCTTATAAATATGGTGCATAACTTCTTGGAGTATAGGGTGCTCATAAAATTCAGACAAGCCATTACTTCCTGAGCCCACAATAAAGAAATTAATTTCTTCAAGCATAATTTTCAACAATATTTTTATTAATTCAACAATATTTTTATCATTCAAAATATATCTTATTTTAAAACTTCAACTTTATGGAGTTGATAGAAAATAATAGTAGGCATCCTCTATGAGGCCATAACTATGTTTACAAATAAGTTAAACTACAAACCCCTCATTTTTTCAAACAAAAGTATTATCTTACACAATAAAAACTCAATATTATCCAACAAGAATTAATATTAAAGCTGTCCCACAACCCACCAAGATATTTTCAATTGACATTTTACAATAATTAGCATCTCATTTTTGACTAGTTTCTTTGTACCATTGTAAAAAAGGTAAGCATGAGGCAAACTAAACATGTAATAAATTTTAATAAAATGCTTGAAGTAAACTCATCAATCTACATTCGTAAGGAGGTTGCTGTTAATTCATTTCATGCTTTCGTAAGACAGCTGCCTTATCTGATAAAGGAAATTAAGAAGTAAAACGTACTCTTAGATAAGAAGTACTAAGCAAGATTCTGATAAAAGACTATTGAAAAGTTGCAATAGGTAACAAGTTCCATGTACCTTGTTACCAAATACAGCCATAAGATACTAAAAACATAAAATACAACATATCTTCATCCTCTACTGTATCATTAAGCTTCCGCTTTTAATAAATGATAATTGCTTTTGGGGCTCCTGGATAGCCTGGGCTGCTCGTTCACCTTTTGTGAAGCAGTCCTGGGTTTGATTCCCAGAGGGGACTTGTATATCCAAAACCACCTTAGTTGTCTAAGCACTTTCAACAATACTACGAATTAATTTATACAAACATTCATGCTTCTCAAGTCATTTTTGAATATTCATATCAACTTTTTAAGGAACAGCAGTAATAAAAACAATGAGATTTGGTTAACACATTACATAAAAATTTTACTACCACACATTTAAAAATAATACTATTCCAATCTACTTTCCACAAACAGAAAATATTTTATAACAACAATAACTAATCTGATGATCGGAATTTGAATATAGAAACAAATATAACCTTACACTATAGTACTTTTAGATCCTCATTTAAAATATTTAAATGTAAGATGACAAAAATTTGTGCATGTTGTACTGACAATTAATTAAGAATTTGGTACAAGGATAACTTTATTTAAACAAAAACCATATAGAAATATCAGGTTTACTGATATCTTTGATCATTATCAAATACCCAGTGAGCAAAATATTATGTAGATTAATTATTTATAAGAAATGATAAAACAACTTACTTTTCCTTCCACTCCTTCAGTACTCTGTTGGTATAAAATTGCCCAGCATCATTCATTTCCTTGACATAAGGAGCAGGTGTAGGACTCTGCAATTAGTTGAGATTATTTGAAAATCCATAGACAAAAAATAGTTATTCAGATACATGTACTTTGGAAAATATATATCTTTGTCAAATTATGACTTTATAGAGGTATATATCTTTCATAAATTTATGCTTTACTATTGAACATTTATTTTAAACTATTCAAATGAAATTTCGTTGTTTCCAAAAGTGGCAATGGATGGTAAAACAGTGAATTTTTCAATCACAAGAGGCACTAACCAATGACTTTAGACAAATACATAGAGTAAACACTACTGAATTAAGTTCATAGTTGATAATTATTAATACTGAATAATACATCAAAAACTTCCAAAAATTAGCAGAAGCTGTGAATGTCGCAATGATACCAAATCCAAATGCTACACAAATTTATTTAAAACCTACATAACTTGGAATTGCACTATATACCAATTCAGCTACACTTTTAAGTCCTCAGATTTTTCATGTTTCACTGAGATCATGTTGCCTTTTCCTTGAAATTTGTTTAATACAATAGTTAGTTTCACTTCCTAACCTCTTCTTTCCCTTTACATTTGCCCAAATATGGTTATATAAATTGAAGCTGTTCTTAAATTGGAATGAACCTTTGGAATACAACCACAGCAGCTGGTGATGGATTGCAGCATTATACACAAAAATGTAAATATGTAATTTAAATTTAGTTTTAATGTACTGTAAAGGGTGTAAAGTAGTAGGGATTATCTATTTTGTATTGTTTTTATTTTTAAATAAGTGTATATTATGTGATTAAGCTACCACCAGACTTGTATCAAACCACTGCTAAAATTTGTCAATAAATAAATAACAATTAAGACTTACCACAGCCACCCATCCTAAAGCTGGTATGCTTTCACTAATAGCACTCAGGTGATTAAAAAATGGAGATCCTCTATGACTTTCCCGGAAGTTCTGAATGGATCCAATTCCATCAGATGTGGGCTTCAACAAAGCTTGAAGTAAACTTGAGTTGGAAGGAGAACTTGATTTCGATGCAGTGACAAGAAAATCTCTCTGAGCGCTGCAATAAATTCAGAAGTTCTAGAATAAATTTCTTTCCTTGCAGAGAAGAATAAAGGGTACATTTTTATATGCTGTTACACACCATGCCTTATGAGTTTTATAAACAAAAATTACTTTACAAATAACTTCAACATGCACACCTAAACACACAGATAAACAAATTGATGGAAATATTCATCCAAAAAATATAAGTACTTTATTTTTATAGGTGAGAGCTCTTGAAATTTCACGTTGTTTAAGACCATTTGAGCCAAAATTGAGGTCTGAATTTAATGACTTGAATAGGTTATATGTTATAAACATATTCTGCTGACCTGTTCAAATCAATGTGAAATTTTACATCAGTTCAGTTAATCACTGTTACACCAATGTTGTTAAAACTGTTTACTGTTACATTACTGGTTTTAGAAATAACATATTGTCATTATTCTCCCTTCAGTAATGTCTATACAACTTAAGTATCATCCTTGAAGCAAAGGAAAGAGGAATCTATCCTAAAATATATACTACACAGAATATTTGAAAAGCCTATCTTAATATGAAAATTTTTTTTATTTATTACAATATTAAAAGAAAGTTCATACATAACATATGTTTCCCATTTATAGTACATCAACACCTTTTGGACTTGGCAAATTAAGATTGCTAATACCAGAGCCTAATAGTGAGATGAAAGCAATGCGGCTAGCACTACTGTTCCTAATTACTATACACACCTGCACCCACATATAAGACACAGTAAATTATTGGGATTGTATTCTTTATCTACCATTATATATACCCTAGAAAATCCCTATCCTCCTATAAGATGCAACAAGCTTTTTAATATATTTCTTCTAAAAAATTCATCTCACAATTGGGTATTTACCCAATTGTGAGATGGGTATTCCCCAGTGCCTTACAACTAGTACAAAATTCCTACTTATTGGATGTCAACCTGTGGTCTTATATGAATGAGTAGCTAGCAGATGAACTGTTGTAGCTGGGAACTGAGCTCCAGCTGCTTGCATGGCAAGCAAGTGACTTAGCTGCAGAGGTCTATACTATGAGGCCAAGTGGAAAAGTACATTTAAAGTCAGAAAAATTTGATATGGAATAATTTCCAGCTAAATCATCGTTTTACCGATACTGCACCCAAAACTGATAGTGTTGTCAACAAAACCTTTCATGAATTTTTCATGATCTAAGATCATACTTTCATTAATCAATAATAAGTAATCGTATCCCCAAAAAAAATAATAAAATACTGCTAGCTTGATACAGATTGATAGAAATTTTGTTGACTTCCTTTGAGCCAAGAACGACATACAGAACTGAAAATGTGAAACTAATGATCATGAGAAAAGTTTCTTAATGATTCTACAGATGACAGGCCATTTATACATCTAGTTATCTTTTCATAATATAGTACATTACTCAAACCTACTTAAATGCCACTTCAACTAGTTTTGCATGAGCTGCAACATCACCTCCAATTTTTGACGAGCATTGTAAATAGGTAGCAAAAGGACCCTGCAGAATTGCTTCAAATGAAGATACAGAGGCCATATCTGGAAAAATAAAAAAAAGTATCACTAGCTTAGTTATTAGACTATTAGTGCCTTAGAATAGAGAAAATATTTTCAGTAATAACATTTCGCACTGGCTGAAAAATTCACATCAAGTGGCAACACTTGGGATTGATTAAATCATGTATTGATTTGTGGGAAATCTTAATTCAAATCAATGGGTCATAATCCACTGTACCTTCAAAAACTTCATAAGTTAATGAAGAATAACATACATTATACTGAGAGCTAAATATAACTTTACGTCGAAATTAAACATGATTTTTGAAATAGAAAAATTGACAAAGTATCCCGAATGGCTTGGAGAAAAATAAACAATTAAGGTACAGAAAATGAAAATGGAGTACAAAAGAAAAATTACCGACTACCGAAAAAATGCATAATAAAGCGGAATTAAAAATAATTACATTGAAGTAATGATCCTACAAATCGAATAAAGAATTAACAATAATAACTTTCCTAGAAAAATGTAGATTTGTAAATTATTCCTTTTTTAATATTTATTTTATCCCGGCAGACATTCGATACAGCGAAGTTTGACTGAAGATACCAGTCGATTTATGCGATACCAAGTATGGTTAATGATTAATCTTTTCATGAGTAATTTTCGCGCAATGATGAATTCCCGTATGTACTTATAAATATATAAATAGAGACAACACTAAAAAGCAATTGACCTATAAACCTACATAAAAAAATACGGGAAAGATTTACTATATCCTTGTCCGGGATAAAATTCCGCATGCACGACTGTTACTAAAACTGGCTGCTATGACAATAAATGAGTAACTGAAAAATCCGCAGTTAGATACCTGATAATTGCACGATCTCTTGGCCTATGGGGTCAGGACGTATTTGGTGCAAAGGAGAACTCTCAGAAAGAGTTCCCGATTTTAAGTCTGCAAAGAATCGGTTTCGAAGAGTGGCCAGGTCCTCCCTAATAAAAGTTTTCGCTTCGCCGGGCGGTTCCTCTCTACGGCTACTGTCGTTTACTTGACTTTCAACTGCGGCGTCTGAATCATTCTTTCCGGTGGAAACATCTGATTCAATTTTGGCAACCGCGCCCTCTCTCCCCTCAATATTGCATTCCACTTTCGTGGTGGTTTTGTTATCAGTACTATCTACCTTCTCTTTACTTTCTGAAATGTGACCGCTATCTGCCACATCCTCCCCATCTCCATTACAACGTTTTTCTTCATCTGTGGCTAAAATGTTATCTTCATTCGACACAGTCCGTTTCCTGCCACACCCGCAACACAACATGCCACACGCTAATGAAATAAAAATAATATAACGATCTAAAAAGTTATTTACATGCGGAAAAGAGGACCAAATAAACACTTCGGGGAGGTTTCCCTATCTAACACATCCTCACGCCTATCCCCATACACGCCATCTTTTGATTACGCGAACAACTCAATGAACCCTAAAAGTCGTCTAACAACGAAATAATTCTATTTCTGACCAGTCTACTTAAAAGTATTTCTGTTTCGCAGGAAATAAAATTTCAAATTCTCTATTTGAAAACCCTCAACGATCGATAATGTTGAAGTACAACAAAAAAGCAAGAAACACTGGAAACACCGACCGGCATCAAGGATTCCTTCACAAATACTACCAAGAGGGTGATAACCAATATAGAAACTTTTCAATTTACAGCACCCAAAGATAGAATTATCAATAACAACTGACTACAAAGGGAGATGAGTCATCGAGCAGAAAATAAAAACTATATTTTCATCAGTCAAATAATTCGCCCAGATACATTATTCATAAAGATTAGAAAGAGAATTATTTAATTCCTGTTCATTTTCATACCAAAACGGCGAATCATAAGCAATATCAAAGTATCCGGTACCTACCTGGTTCGAAGTGTCAGCTGCTAGGCGTTTGCAGGCGTACTGCTGAAGTCAAAGTTAAAAAGAGCTATATTGCTGCGTCGAAGAGACATGCGTCAACTGCTTACCTAAGGCAACGAAATAGTAATTTAATTACAGAAATCAGCAGTTTCCTATGATGCTAATGCGGATTTTTCGATCTTCCGATCATAATTTTTGGTAGCAAAATAAAGTTCAACACTCCTAATTGAGTTGCAAGTTTATAATGCGAATTCTTATTTCTACCATATACGGATTACGGGTAGTAGGGCATTATCGTGCTGCAAAATTAGGCCGCGTTGCTGCAATAACCGGCATGTTATCATTTCCATTAAAATTTACTTTAAAAAATTATGAAAAGTTCATAAAATTTGTATCAATGCAATAACATTTTAGGGTACGTTTTTTAGCGTAGCTGATTCCTTCATGGATGAATTATCTTGAAAACTGGACAATTGCAATCCATTGAACCTATTCATTCTAATGAGAACGTCACTTGTATGTGAAGAAGATATATTACTGGGATTACCATTACAATAATTAACTTTCAATTAATCTTGCATTTCACGAAATTTCACTCATAAACATTTCGAAAACCACACACACACGGCTACATCTGAGTATTGAATCAGGGTGCTAATGTGCGCCAAAAGCGAGAGGAGAAATTTAATTTTTTTTTCAAAACAATACAATATTTCCCATAAATTATTTAAGAATATGCTATATTTATTTGTATACTTTAGGAATCATCCATTTTTTATTTCTATCTCATGAGATGCCCGAAGACTTCTTCCTCTATTTTAGTACTCCGCCCTCAAATCTTCGCTTCAAGATGTAGGTGCCAAGTTACGCCTACATCTTCATTTTAAGCAGCGGATCAGCGATGATTACGTCATGACGAATGGAAAACGAGGGTTCCCGCTCCAATGTTTTATTCCGGTGAAAAATATGACATTCCTACGTAAAAGATCGTTCCCAAGTGCATTCATTATTCGTGTTCGAGGAAAGAGTTAATGACAGAGGGCCGAATTTTTAGACGACACTCGAGTGGCCACTAACACTCAATACGTCACAAATCAACACTTGAGTGCTCGCGCCGAATTTTTAGTCGCAGAATGAGTGCTATATGCACTCGCCTTATGAGTTTCGTTGGATGTACACTCGAGTGCTCATAGATCGTTTTGTAAACAAATAAGATGGCGGAAAATCTGGAGAAAGTTGCCGTCTAAGGATTTAATTATCAAATTTAAAGGTTAAAACGCAGATTTTTTCTTCAAAATTGGTATAGTTCTTCTAATTAGACTGGCGTGTTTTCGTTTTAATTCTAGCGTGCTGAGCCATTAATGTTATTATTTGGTTTTGTGATATATATGATGTTAAGGAGATACCTTTTTCAACTTATCTAAAACTGCTTCAGATATAGATACTTCTAAATTATCATCGAAATTGGTAAGAATAGGTTAAGAAAGCGTAGGACGTTTTTGACGACGATTTTAGTGAAATTATTGATTATGCCATGGAAAAGCGTACCTTAACATACACAGATTTTACATCAGGGACTTAAGTAATNATTATATATAAAATTTTTCCCCAGATTGTTATTATACTAAAAATACCAATAAATACAATTTGTTAAATAATTATTTATTTACCAAACCAAGGAACCTATAATTAAATTTGATCATTGCAGAAATAGGGAATCGTATAAGAATCGGAATCTGTTAAAATTTCGGTAATGTCCCATCACTAATTATTACTAATGATGTATTTCGGGATACCGAGCATCAACAACAAATTGCTAGTGGAGAGAGAAGTTATGCATACAGATTCTCTCACTACAAAATGATTTAAAAATTTAAATTAGCAGGTAACTATAAGGAAGTATTTGACTGGGTAGAGGATTTCGAGATTTACGAGAGAGAACAAGTATTACATAACGGCGTTAGATCGGACCATTCAAAATCGTCCAAAGTCAAAGATATTTCAGGCGTACCTCAAGGCAGCATAATCGGATCTCTACTCTTTATGATATATATCAATCACCTAAGAGACGAAATTGATGTGAGGATATTAGCGAATTACTTGGTTATACATAGAGAAATATTAAGCGACGAAGATAGCATTTCACTATCAAGCGATTTAGTACATACTCAAAGGTGGTGCGGAAAATGGCAACTAGATCTTAAAGTAAATTCTAACTAGATAATTTCTCCGAAAGAAAAGAATTGCGTCAGAACTACCCGTAAAAAATTAGAGGAGTGAATATAAATGTTGTCGACTCAGTTGAATACCTCGGAATCATACTTACAAATAACTTAAATTGGAGCAAACGTATCCGAAAAGTCTGAGTTAAAGCAACTGAAAAGCTCGGTTTTATAAAGCGCATTGTAGGTAGATGCGATGAAAAAGTTCAGAGATCGATGTTATTTCACCTTGGTCAGGCACCACCTAAATACGCGGCGAGTAGTGGGATCCAGTGGATTAAACGTATACCCGCGTACTCGAGAAAGTACAGCGCAAGGCGATACGATTTGTTAAAAATTCTACGATGAAAAGCAAGCATTACGAAAAAGCTCTCAGATGCAGGCTGGGAATCGTTGACCGAAAGGAGATTAGAAGCAAGGCTGCGTTTGTTTGATAAATTCAGAGAAAGTATATTTACGGATGGAATCCGTATTATGCGACTCCCCTGCTGATCGGAGGATCCGAGAATAAACGTAAAACTAACAAAAAAGATGCGAGGATAAGTCGTTTTAGGGGCTCATTCCTTCCTTTGAACGATACGCGACAACAATGAGATGAAGAGGTAACTCGAACGCTTGGTGTTTACAAGCCCTGCCACACGCCGAAAGGCGGCTTTCAGGGTGTTTATGTAGATGTAAACTTGTATGAAAGTGAATATAATGATACTTCATCATGTTTAAGGGTAGAAAGGTCAATTTCTTTAAGAAAAAAATTATTGCTTAAAACTAAAAATTTGTTGGTAAATTAAACATTGGTAGGATATGTCTTCCATATCACTCCTGAGAGATAGATAACTCCCATTATTATATACTATCGATGAATCAAATGGGGTGGGGGGGAGATGTCTAACCTCCCGCCAATGCCTATGAACATAATTAATAATTCATGTTGCGATAAAAATGAAATGAAAATTTTCTAACAGTAGGTATTTCGAATGTGCAACTTTTACAGCTAAAATTACTATATAATGCTCAACGCGAACGGCTAGCGGATACCGTTTAAGTTGCATGTATGTGATACGAGTAAAAGTTGCTTGCATACTGCAAGTTAATGAATAATAAATTACCGCTAATCCCCTAAAATTGCTTCCAAATCGGTACTAAAAAGACCATCCTCTCGTATCAAAAAATAATCTTATTTCAACCGTCACGAATGTGGAAAATCCGCAAGTGAAAAGGTTGTATGCGGTCTTACGTATTGCTCTTTGCAGGAACGGCTCTCGGTAATCAGGTTCTCCATCGTAAAATCATACGAAAGCCTCACTTTTTCCATCTCGCTGTACCAATAATAGAAATATATCCAGGATGGCCTACACTCGCAAGAGCACCGATGTTTTGCTTACACTGCTTACAGCCTACTTAGGTCAAGGGCGAGGAACCTTTTACCATCAGAAGGCCTTATACTCATATATGAGTCATACAAGCCATTCAGCCGCGAGAGAAACAATTGAGGCCGCATTTAGCTGGAGTAATGCCTACATTAAAATAATTAAACAGAATTTTTCTGAGAATACTAATTCATTCGCATTGAACTAACAGAGAATATTTTCCTCTTTATTTTTACATGGTATCACTGGCGAGAATGGGAAACGAAATAATGAAAATTGGGCGTTGGTTTTGGAAGGTCACAAATTCCCCAACTCTGGCCTAAGTTAAGGGTTTTTCCATCGCAAGGACGTACGTATGTACTGGTCGCGTAGAAAATCAACACGAGCGTATGCGCGGACCTAGAAACTCTCCAAGGGTGCCGTACTTGCCAAGGGGAGGTAAAGCGATTTAAAACAATATCATTATGAACTCCCCCGATTAACTTTTCGATGCTATTTAATCGTGATATCTATTGTAGATGTATAGTGATAGTGGAAAAACTTTACCAACTGATTTTAATTCAATATCCTCGTCAGATCATAGGCAAATTGCAGGATACTGCAAAGTCACACGGGGGGGGGCGCTGGATTCGTCAATGGAGGAACGTGATTATAGTGTTGACTACATTTCATCGGAAATAGATGTATCACATCGAAATTTTACCGTTGAAAACAAATTTAATAGCTTGGTAAACCTAGATATAATAAGAATGTTTTAATTATGTCATTCCACCAAGTATCGTTGGATACCATCAATTTTACTAGATATTATATTTTCCATTTTATTTTCGCTTGACGTAATAAGCGAGGTTTGGAAATAGAATTATTCAACTGCTTAAGTTTGTTTCGAGAAGTGACGATAAAGCCACTTTGAGCTCCGGAGAAGGCCAGAGTGGCCTAAAGGCCGCAATTTCCCTATCTCTGAGGTAGATTCTACCTCAGCTCTACTCTACTTAATGCTCAGGTCCTTGCTTCAAACGAGTCCATATAGTTCTGGTCATTCGTTCCAAAAAGCATTATACTTCTTCAGACGAATTTAAATTACCATCACTATGATGAATTTCAGATAAACTCGACTTTGGAATTATGATCATGCCAAAAATCATGACGTTCCAAGCGGAACTAAACTTCGACTTATGAGTTTGATCTTCTAGGCAGTCATATAGCATTGCATTTTGAAACAGGAAGTTAAAATTTAAGTGACTTAAAAGTATTTACAATGTGATGATTTGGTCTACGCGAAAGTCTCTGGTTTCAATGAATCTATTCATTGACAATTTTATGTTTTATGTTTAGCAGTTTTTTCGAGACAAAGTAAAAGTTAGATTCTATTAATGAGTTGAATGATTGACAAATTCACTTAACAGTCACAATCCGAAGCTGCATTAAATTTGAAAGGTTTTCTGATAAACGAACACTGAAAGACTCGATAAGCTTTATCTATAATCAAAAGAGGTATGTAACCGTCGTAATGATGTAAAATCTACAGAGGCGGTCGAGATGTTGTGGAAATCCACGAGAGAGGAAAGATATATACTTTCCCACGAAAAAAAAAGTTTTTTTATGGAAAAGTATACATCTTTCCTATTTCTGTTGTTATGATGATTCATTTTGTACTGCCCGATCAAGGTGATATGCTAAGGAATATTAGCTAGATATTGGTAACCTGCGGCTATTCCCACTTTTCCTTACACAACATTCGCACGTATTTGAATGTATGAGTATGTTAAACAGTTTCTCGATATAATATTTTCAGTCAAGTGAAAATAAAATGGGAAAAATTCCACCTAGTTTAGCTCAGCGATTTAATTTCTTTTAGACGTTAAACTATGTGAATGCGGGCAATACGCCACTCACGTGTGGTCTGATGGTTTCTTTTGCGGCTCAATGTTTATAATGCGGACGAATGGTACTACATGCGGCCGATGAAAAAAGGTTCTCCACCCTCACAAGTTCCCCACCACAGGTCTCTACTTTACAATTTGAAGGGAAAGAAGGGCTCCCTATGTTGCTGTATAGGGGCGCCTCAATTTTTAGAGCGACTCAGATGTTGGATTTCACTTTTTCCTTCAGAACGAATGTTGCTTGCCAATAATCTTTCTAGGACCACAGGAGGGAAGGCGGCAACTTGTGCAACATCCAGCACCAGAAATACTTCTGGAAACGTAGCTATCCTACCATGGCAACGAAAGACGGAATCGTGCAGCCGTTGCATACATTCCAAATTAATTTATTCCACGGTTATTCAAAAATTCTTTAAATCTACCTGCTATTTAAAAAAATAGAATCAATAAATCTACCTTTAAGAGATAATTTATTCAAGTCTGTGGATTAATCCGTTACGTTTAAACACATCGGAAATACTATTTTAAAAATATTCTAAGTATGCTCAAACTGTACATCAAGGGACAATGTTTCCGGCATGAGCGTTGTTTTTAGTTAAAATGTACAAGTTTCCCTACTAATTTAATTAAGAGAAAGAGGAATACGAAAAATAAATCGTTGGAAAGAAATGCTGAATCTATTTCGACCATTTCAGAAAATCTGCTCAACTTTGCCAGAATTGATACCGATGAATCAGGTAATTAATTAGGGTCGAAGCCTTTCATGGATTAAGTTAGAGAAATGAGGACACGGAACACATATTCACATACAAACTACGACCGCAATACACACAAGCCTAGTCTAAAACATATATATGGCAATTTAGGAAAGCTTGGAATTCTGCATGTTAAATAAACCATTCAATCGCTAGATTGCGTTCTTTCAAGTTTTGATTTGGAGCTTCGCGTGAAAAATAACGTCAACGGAATTTTGGAGTATAAATCCCCGCGTATCGAAGATGTTTTTGCTAACAGGACTTAACAAATTAATTTTTTCTCTAGTTCCCTTTTTTCGAAGTATGATTTATAAAATAGCAACTTCAGTCAAGGATTATTATACAAGGAGAGTCAGATGCGAAGAATATCGACATGATCAGTCTCCCACTTTCCGGGCAAGTATTCAAAACACCTAACTGCCTATCCCTTATAACCTAGTAGCCTGGTAGAATACCTGCCCGAAAGTTAGGAGTCCTGGGTTCGAGTCCCAGTCGTTCGGAAATTTCGCTTCTGTTTCTCCTTGGGTTTTTAAGCCGCACTGCAATAGTGCTAGCTTATACATTATTCCCTGTGAAGCAGTAGTTACTTTAAGACCTGGGACCTATTTTCACAGAAAAAAATTTCTATTGCATTACCTGAAATTTTTCTTTACATTCCGAATAAAATAAATTCACAGGAAAGGATAAAAAGTAATTCATTCCGAACCGGTGAATTGACGAGCGACGTTTCAGGATGATCAATGGTCTAGGCGTCTGCCCCTTATTCCACGCTTTAGCAGTTAGTTAGTCCTGAATTTGTCAAATTAACTTAAAACTTCACCCGTAGGTTTCTTTTAAAAACAAATCTAGTTCCTTTTCTTCTCTGTAAAACAAGCTGTGCGTCAAGTCTCGGAAACGGAACCAACGTAGACGTTATTAATGTGTGCAATAGCGTATCAACAGATACGCTGCTGGCAAAGCACGGTAACGGTAGCCCTTGACTGCATCATAACGCAATCTGGTTTACTTATGCTTGAAATATCCATCTCCTCGTTTAAATACATGTAACTTAAACGAGGGAAGCAGCCAAATCTGTGAAAACATCCAATGAGGGAAATAATTTTATATTACATCCTAATTTGAAGCATTTTTAGCGCTCCATGCACGACCGCGTATCGCAAATCGAAACCAATTCGTTCCGTCACTGCATTAGCCTCGAGGATGAGTCAAGAACCGTGTAGATGCTCTTGAACTTCAACCGAAGCGAAAGAAATAATGCGAACGTATATGTAATGGGTAATTCAACGGACACCGTTTTCAAAATCTGCATTAAGGGACTATATTAAAAAGAGCTTTATTTATTAACCATATGATAGATATCTGGAAGTGATTTATCTAATGTTACTAAAACAGTTAACGTCATTTACAAGCAGTTTTTACAGCAATCTTTTTAAAAATATATGCCATAAGGAAACAACTTCCGTAAACTACCTCTGGTTTTCTACAAATTTTACTATTAAAAGAAAGGAATAGTATTAATTTAAGTACAAAGAAAATTGATTAATAAAATTCCACTAAAGGAAATTGCAGTTATGAACCATGATGCTAATTTAAGTGGTTTAGAGTGAGAGAAGGCTTTTAATTAAGCCACCAGGATTAGTCTGCCTTTGAGATAAGTTTTCCATACCCTAGGAAGGTCTTTTGGAAGTTTATTTTAAAAGTTTTGGTAATATCATTACTGAACAATTCCTGGATTAAGTCAGGAATGCTGCTTATAGTTAGTGATCCTCAATGTATGTACACAAAGATGGGGCAATGAATGAATAAAAGACAAAGGTGGTACATTAATAAAAGGAGAGGGGAAAAGCACCAGTAAATATAAATACAATCAAGATAAGAAATTGCACATAAAACTTACAGGTTTCATAAAGTATTACCATATTGGCCAAATCTTTGTGCACACTGATAGAATTAATTTGCAATGAAAATTCAGCTGTATTTTGAGTTGTTAATTAGAAAATTTTGGTTGTAACTTCTTCTTAAGTCAGGCCCCACCTGCAGTCCTTTCATGAACAGAAATACAATTTGTTCATTAACTCTTTATTTGAATACATCATAAAAAATTAATAAATAATAACTTAGGTCAAATTTTAATGATAAACTTCAAGAATATTATTGCCTCAATAATCTCTAAATTTATTTTAAACTTACCAAAATCTATACAATTAAGTTCATTTTTAGCATCTTCAGTACTTTCCTGACCTATTCACATGAAATGGCGGGTACACCATAAACATATTCCTGAAAGCAACACATTAATATATATATATATCATTTGTGTTTGTACTTTTGCATGAAGTATATGGGTCAACTTATGAGTTGTTTTATCAACATGAAAATAATTTTAAGCACAATTGATCTACTGCCTTTAAAACTCTACCATGCAGATTGGTTGGACGAGTCAACATACTGTACCATCTAACAGAAGTCTGTAGCTCTTATGTATCATGAGGCTTGACAAATAACACAACTGATTGTTATTTAAATTATCAGTATATTATGATACATGAACGACTACTGCAAGCTAGGTAAAATTACTCATCACTTAAGATTCAGGAGAACTTTCATTAAGTATCATCAGTAGATCTTAATCCACATCATCTATTAAAGAAACCAACCAGCAATTTTTTTATCAACATCAAATGAAATTAAATAATTTTATGGGAAATGGCTCTCCTTTAAAACACAGGATTTTCATAGACACGTATTCTAATTAAATGTGGTATTTGAGCAATAATTCTTCATAATATGACCATAATAAAATGAAATAAAACATACAAGGATCTAATAGCTTCAATTTATACATTACTTTTTAGAATGATTGGAAAATATTTAAATAGGGTTCAATTTTTTAAAATATAACTTAGCAAACAATTTTAGCTCAAAGTTAAGTAGCACATACCACAAAGAAATTAACTATATTCATTTGCTCATCAAATTGCTCCATTGTTTACCTTTGGGGACAAAAAACCATGAAACTAGTGTTGCAAACATAAATTGTTATGAGGCAAGGTTACTTAAGAGTCCAAAATAAAATATCTACATATAGCTGAAGGCACACTATTGGCAGGGATACCAATTCAATATTCTTGTGGATATTATTAACTTTCATGGATACGGGCAACCTTTGAAATCAAGGTACTAAATCTCACAAACATCAAATAGGCACTTGGGCTATTATGTTAATATATATGATCATATTACAAGAAATTTTATCTAACCCTGAATATAATTTCTTGTAATCCTAACACAGATTCAAATGAAAATTATATTTATGAAGCAGGTTTCAAAATGTCTTTTCAGGGATGTGTAAAGACTTAAATTCTTAGAAAGAGATGTCAAAATGTCTATTAATATTCATGGCCATTCTTAAATGCAGCTCAAAATTCCGCAATAGATTATTAAAATGGACGGATTATATACATTGCCTAAAAATATACATATACCCTGCAGACAGTGTAGTCAACAAATCCGTAGTGCAAATAAAAGTGGAATGTAGAAATTATATTATTATGGTTTCTTAATCGTACATAAATTGATTATGAAAATGTTAAAATAATATTCACGAAATTGAACTGTAGGTCTACATCTTAGTAAGAAAAAAACCATCAGCACAATCATATTACAGCTATAACAAAATGGTAAACTATCCTTGGATAATTTATATAAACTTATATTACTATAGACAGCTTCATGATTTCACATACCCAAGGAAAGTTCCTAACAACTTATATAAAATCATTTGGTTTTAAAATCAACACTAAAACCTACTTTTTATACTTTCTAATGTTTTGATAAAAAAACAGCATTTTTAGCATTTGTCATTTCCTCGATAAAAAGAGGCAATTAAGAGTGTTCTTTTAATCCACTTCACCTTCCCGGAGGCAACTTAAGGAAGTTCACTTAACAGACAGGCCACATCACCTGAGTTATAAGGGAATTTCACCCAGTAATTAAGTTTCAGTTTTTCAAAATTATAGCACTTCAATCTGAATTAGATGCATCTGATTCAGAGTCTGAATTGTTTGAACCTGAATCTGATGAATCAGAGTCACTATCACTTCCAGATGATGACTCTTCACTGGAATCTGATCCCTGTGGAAAGATAAGGAAATTTTTTAAATTTCTGAGATTTGAATTCATCTCCATAAGAGGGAACATTCTTTGTTTATAAAACAACATTCTCTGAGGGAGTATAAGATTAGAAAATAACATAATAACTTGAAGTTATGTATTGAGTTCAATTACGCTATCACTTACTTATGGTTTCCTTCAAAAATTAAATCTACTCCATTACTGAGTAAAGAAATACTTAAATGAGTGAATACAGAATAAACTAAAATCAACATGACCTTTATGGAATGGAGGTTCCACATTGCTTTGGGCATATAGAAAAGGTTTATGTAAGCAGAATAAAAGAGATATTGAAATGAGTAAGAATGGTAGCTAATGTAGCAAGAGCTGGCTGAATTTGGGGATTAAAATATTCACAAAATGAGAGCTACATAGATAAAATAATTGGATATAAAAATATGTTTCAAGCAGTAGAAGCATAACCAAGGGTGCACAAGATAATAGGTTCATACAAAAGTAAGAAAGCATAGACTAAGCATATAACTATTAATAGTTAGGGCAAGTAACATTCTTATTCTGAGCAGAATAGCATGACGGAATTGTACTACAGGAGATACTATGATGGTTTCCTGAACAACCTTAAACTTTGATTGTATATTCCCAACGAAAATGATTACCTCATTCACTTGATTTTTTTGGCAATTTTCATCTTCTTCATCATCACTTTCCTTTGCACCATCTCTCTCATCTCTTCCTCCATCAACACTTTCACCCTCTCTCCCTTCATCATCATCATCCTCATCATCTTCGTCATCATCATCATCTCCCTCATCGTCGTCATCATCATCATCATCCTCGTCGTCATCACCATCTGAATCCTCCTTTTCCTTCATTTCTTCATAACGTTTATTTGACTTTAGCGTTGAGTATTCTTTCAACTGTTCTTGAGACAATCCCTGCAAGATATAAGAGAGTTTAAGTCGAGAAATAATCTTTTAAATATTAGATATACATTACATATTATGTAAGGACAAACCTACCTTTAAAAACTTTTCATAGTTGGCAATATACTTTTGCTTCAGTTCTCCAAGCTTTTTCCTATGCTTAGCCTTTTCAGTTTCTGGTAACATTTCCCAATATCTTGGAGCTTCTTTCATTCTCATTGCAGGAGGTATGTGAGTTGCATCACTCATGAAGGACTTAAGGAATAATTGAAATGCAGTACTGAAACAAAGAAAATATACTTTAATTTATTTCACAGGCCCTGTACACTAAAATATACCTATACACAATAAATAGAATGAATGTTTAAGTTGTGCCTGGTGCAATAGAGCCTGATCAGAAAGCACTATTAAAAAAAAAAAGGGATTTTATAATAGAAATAACTTTACTTAAAATTTCACTTCACTTTCAATTACATTACTACATGATATTATACTACATTTTTTGCAATTAATTATATTTTTCTATAATTAATTTTTTGCATAAAGAATAGTTCATATAAGTAAACAGAATAAACAAATGTAGTAGTAGTATTGTTAGAAGTGCCTCAACAGCATATATCATTTCACACATGAGCCCCCACTAGGAATCATACCCAGGACTGCTTTCACCACAGTTGGATGCATTGCCCACTTGGCTGTCCAGGAACCCATAAATTTAATTCAATACTTTAGAGCTAATGTTTTTTCTGCAGTGGCACTTGAATATAATCCAGAAAGGATTTCTTGAAGGCACCTCTTATGTAGGAATTGAATTTTGGAGTAAAATCGTACTGCTTGAATTTTATAACTGCCTTTCATACATCAAAACAAAAGGTAAGTAGAAACAATCATTAAGTTATATTAGCATAAAAGTAACTAAGAACTACCATTAAGATACTGAAATGATAATTTGGTACTTACACTGGTGGTGGCTCAGGTTCTCCTTGATAAAGAGTTTGCTTCCATTCTTTCTTGTTCTTTTTATCCTTTGGTGGAGGTGGAGCTTCCTTTTCTTGATTCTGGAATGAAAAGAATGGAAGGAAATTAAGATCCTTACTTAAAGGTTATTGCCAGAAATCTTAACTGAAGACAACCATCGAAAAATAGAGGAATCAGAAGTCAGACAATTACAATTGCCTTCATTCGGACTTGGTATTATTTAGCCAAAATTACAAATCTCAGGATATACCTCACTTAATGAAACAATGGAAACATAAATTCATCTCTCAAACAACCTACATTTTAATTGTGACTTATCCACTGTTTTCATTTGAAGTTTTCTTATGAATGCAATAAAATACTGAAATAGAATGGAAATATCTTTCGAAACTACCAAATTTATTTGCTTTGATTCAGTTGTTAGCACCACTGCCAGACAGAATTCAATTAATTGTGAATACACTATATCATCAAATTCAGGGTACTACCAGAGGTGTCAAGAACTCAGTAGGATAGGACCTTGCACCATTTTGACAATACTCATGTTCTTGCTAGACCAGGCAGCTTCCCCTAAGTTATCACCAGCAAATGTATCTCATTAACTGTGATTACAGCAGTGAAACTAATCTAATATTGTTAACGTTTTGGCTAACTTTGCTAGCTACTGGTGAGCATAGGCCTTTATATATTTAGTTTCCTCTGACTATAATTGATTAGTTATAATGTTATACATTGTTATAATGAATACAATTTATCTCTGCTAAAACCTATGGAAGTGACTTTTCATGCATTGTTAACTATTCCCTCTTTGAAAGATATTATAAAAATGTTTAAGCAAAAAAAAAAAAATTAATTTAAATTCAAAGCTAAGTTTCCTACATATAATTCATGCTACAAAAATGTCAAAAATTCTCTAGAAGGATGCAAAAGTGAATTACTATGAACAAAAAATGCATTTTTCTGGGAATTGTTGACCTTATTAACTCCATTACTTGAACTACATTGAAAAATCCAAGTTGGGCACCCCTGCCATACACTACTGATCCATGAAAATCCATGTCACAATTGCTACTTTGTAACACACCATTTTTTTATTTCCAATTGCTAATAATATTCACCAAAACATTTGAACCAGTGCAAAAAAGGAACTTCTTGTATAAATAATCATATTTTTGTTAAGAAAAAGTCCCTTGGGTTAAATTAAAAATTTTACTGATAAAATACACCATACTTCCTAATTTATATTTTTAAACTCAAATTTTATAACCTCTTACCTTTCTGCTAGGAGGATTAGGAGGAGGAGGAGGTGCTTTAGGTGCAACTGCATTATTTCCCTTGTTTGCTGGTGCTGGCTTCTCCACAGCCGGCTTCTCTTGTGTCACTTTCTTCTTTCTATGAGTTGTCAGCAATAATTCTTCCTTCCTTTCATTTTCTGGTAACGATTCCAAGTAAGTAGCATATTCTAATTTGTATTGATCTATCATTTGCTGAACCTGAAATTGCCAAGGAAAAACAAATCATACATGAATCAAAGAAAGAGTAATACGATAATAACACATTCAAGATTAAGAAAGGAGTCAGGTACATGCAGGAAAATATCACAAATTTTGTGACTTCTAAAAAATCATCACTGCATGACTGAAAGAATCTCCTGAAGTTTCAGACTAAAATAATTGTAAGTAATATACAAACAATCTCTAAGGAGCATACACCTGAGTAAAGGCTGTCCCATGCAAAGCTCTTAGCTAATAAACTTAAAGAATAGATGTTTTACAGGGCTTAGAAAACAAACACCCATGAATATGTTGGATAGTTGGTTCAACCTCAACACATACACTAAGAATAGTCTCAAGTTCTCTTTGATGTAGCAAAACCAAGAGCAGTATATTGCTTGAGGTAGGAATTAACTCTTGGAAACAGTCCCCCACTAGGGCTAACACTTTTCAGTGACAGATTCTGAAGGAGGATTTATAGTCGGTCAACATTGAATTCTTGAATAAATTCGAAGATATTTGCTACAGAAGAAGAAGATGCTGCATCAACACCCTCTTCTTGAAATACTGTTTCATAAATTCATTCAACCACCTGCCTATATAATCAAACTAATCCAGCTGAAATAGCAATATACTTCACCATTGTGCAATAAAATAGTTAAGGTATTGCAAATCAGGTTCCACAATACACCAGACATACCTTATCATGGTACTTTTTCTTGTCAATAGCTGAAAGATCTTTCCACATTTTTGATATTTCCAACATCCTTCCTTTGGAAGAATATTTCTTCATTTCTTCACTAGCTAACATTATTCGAGAAAATAAACTGTAACCTGAGTTAGGAGGCTTCTCTGGTTTCCCGGCCAATCTAAATTGAAAAATTGACATAAGACATTTTAAGAAAGTCACAAAATTATGGTCAAGTAAACATAAAAAATTACTTTGAGATAAAAATCGAACTTACCTCTCTTTTAATTGTTTTTCATCTTTGGTAAGTACTGGTTTGAGAGGTGGAGGGACAAAATTTGGATTCTCTTTCATATATTCTTTTAGCTCAGCCTATACAGAATAATGTGCATTAGAATCTTTGAATACACAGATGGTCCAAATATAATTTCAGATTGAATAACAAACCTGATAGCGTGTTTCATCCTCCAAGGCTCTATTAATCCAAATTAGTTTTTTCTTATCATTGACAGCCTTCCACATCTCCTTACATTTTTCTTGTCTAAAATCAGGATCATCCCTGTGTGTTTTTAGCTTTTCTAAGTAGTAGAGCTAGAATCAAAAAGGTCAAAATCAAATAGCAGGTCCATTATAAGTAATAAAGCTAGAATCATATAAAGCCAAATTTCTTATCAAGCTCATTCCTAACAATCGCTATGAAAGATATATGAAGATCTTCAATACCAGCATTTAAGTACAGAATCTTCTTTTCTTACAAGAAAAGTATACTTACAGATTATTTTTTACTTACTTTAAACACTTTCAAAATGATCGTTAAAAACAAAAATAAACTATAAATAATAGAGATAAGATAATCTTAGCATTCAAAGAATGTAATACAAACCTTGAATGGTGTACATGGTCTTCTTGGGCCAGGTTCCATCTGAGGTGGTGGTTTATCCTTTGGAGTACTTTTGGGTACCATATCTGGATGTATACGGCTGGAAAATAAATTAGAAATATAAATTGCAGCCTTATATTGCTAATTTTATGAACACATTAAAAATGATTTCTCAGTCACTACTACGCTAAAATTATAAATTATTACAACAAAGCACTTACTAAAATTCTTCCAATTTTTCTTCATACTCTCTCCTTTCTTCTGCTGCTTTATCAATATATTTTTGTTTTTTCTTCTTAGAAAGATTCTTATACATAGCTGCTATGTGTTTAGAAACAGCAGTCTGCAATTAAAAAATATTATATTAAGTAATGTTTATTGTAAATAAAGAAATGAAGTCATGGCATTTTCGAAATTTTACTACACTAGAAATGGTTTACCAAATTTAGAAAATTATAATGTTATATTTAAGAAAAATATCCCAAAAAATGGTAAAGGATAAAAGGAGTTTAATATAAATCTCAATCAATCTCTCATTATAGAAAGCTTGTCGGTTTGACATTAAAACCTGCCTATAATTGGACTTTAAAAATAATATAGAAGAACAAAAATTTATTTTCAAGCATCTGCTTCATTAAGTGAATTTTATGATCACTTCTTTAAATTTTTATCAAATCTTTGCTAATTAAGTCTCTCTTGAACCAATCAGCTTAGTATAGCTGTTTTGATACATACTAAATAGAATGAGAAGAAAATGTTTACAGAATAATCTATGAAAAACTTTCAGTATACAACACATTTAGAATTAACTTTCGCAGCAGCATACTCAGTCCAAAGTACAGAATCAAATAGAAGAAATAACAAATCAGAAGAGAGCTCAGCCAATCAAAACTATTTTTTTTACACAACTGCTAATGATCCCTGGGGTTAGAGTTGATTAAGTTCATTCTTAAAATTAAATTTCCCCCACGAATTCCATTAAATGATGAACATTTACATTTCCAGCGTTCCAATATAAAAGAACAGAAGCCTGATTCAGCTAGAAAAGCATTGATTAAGTTGTATTCAAAATTGGTCCCTATAATTTTCCAGTGAATTAGCTAACTAATAAACTACAATTACTACTGCAACTATGAATAACTGAACTCAAAAATTGTAAAACAAAAATGTACAACACTTCTGATTGGAGTAAAAAAAAAACAATTTCTATAATGGAACAATTGGCATTGAAGTCAAGCAAAAAACTTACCATTTCTAACCCAGGATGCTCCTTTGCTACTCTGTCCTTCTTTTCAAGATAAAATAGCATGTATGTTGAAAGGGGTCTCCTGGGCAGATCTGGATGACGATTCTGAAATATACAATATTAAAACTATAATTAAACTAAAAACTAAACTAACATTTTTCATAATTAAAAAAATTGCATGTAAGGAATTGATTAATACAATGAATTTAACTTGATTTGCAGATAATGCAAATATGCTATTTGTAATGCTTACATATTATAATTGGTTTTAGTATTTTCCTTACTTTTCTCACACACAATAACATACAACAATAAGAACATTATGTGAAGTTGAAGCAATATGATGTCCACTTTGATATGAAACTTTTACACAAGCTAAGATTATAACTCGAGTAATGTGGGGGAAACATGAAAAGGAAAAAAAAAAAAATGCCAGCCAAGCAAAAGCACTCTGCAGAATGAAGGGGTGATGGTTTACTGGTTACAACATGGTTTGGAAAGTGGAAGACAATGGTTTGAGTTCCAGTTATATTAATGTTTTCACTCCTGTTAATCCTTTAATTTTCTAAATCAAACTACAAGCTGATTGAGAGCTATGCATAGATTCTAAGACAAAACTTGAAAGTTTAAAATACACGGACAAAAATTTCAAGCAAAAAATAACTTATCACCAGTTTCAGTAGAGTCTACTACAATATTCATCTTTAAAATGATTTCCATGATACATCTTTCAAGACTTAGTTTAGATAAGAATATATAAATAAAAACAACAAAGAAGATAATTACAGAATTTTATAGTACACGTTTCATAATTAATTATATCAATTTCAAAATACAGTAGAACCCGGTTAAGATGTTTTTCGGGGGACCAATTGAAAATCATAACATTATAATTGGGTTATGTAATACTGGTTACCTTACATCATATTTTTGAAGAAGGGTCTGCCTGTTGTGCAAAGAGAACGTCTTAGTTACTTACATAGTTACAAATTCCATTTCGTCACAGAAAAAAAAGAATGGTAAACGTAAAAATATTTTGGTCTATCAAACGAGGCTGACATTCGATCAAAGCCCTTTGTAGTGCATCTGGGGATGGGCAAATTCGTGTCTTAAGTGGGAAGCAGAGCATCTAAAGTGGTATTTTTACCATGTGATTCGTGCATTAGGGACCAAGGCAAAATCATGTCTTAAGCGGGAGCATCTTAAACGGGTTTTACTGTATTCTCTTTTAAAATTATTCAGTTTATACAAGCTATACAGCAAAATTCATCCTTAAAGTTCCAAAATCATCTTCCTGTAAGCAAAATTTCTTCTTTCCACAGTATCATAGGCTTTTCAAAACTATTACTACAGATCCTTATACACTCAATTTGTGTTGTATATAGGGCATTGAAATTGTCATCATTCAATCATTAAAAAGATACCAAATAAATATCTAAGGCCCAGGAGTCAAGAAATATAGGAGTGGTTCTGAATACACATAATGACCTTAAAATTTAACTTTAATGCATTAAACATCAATAATCAAAGATTGATTTTTTCTGTAAACCCCGCTAGATGTTTTTTTATTTCTTTCATTTCTTAGCCTTTTCAATCTTTTTGAAAATTCCACTAAAATCTACAATCAATCAAAACGCTATTTCCTAAATTTTATAAAGGTTAATCATGCACGCATGTCCTCCCAGTTCAGGTCTATCGCAGGACTGTATCAAATGATACATACCTAAGATTGCAACTATGATGGAAAAAAGGTCATCATTGAATTTATTAACTAACCTTCCACGAAAACAATAACACATACAAAAGGTTCCAGGTCATAACAAAGGACTAATTCAAAATAATAGTTTCTTTACCTGTTTGGTGCTACGATAAAAATTGGTCCAAGGCTGGGTAACCCAAGTCTTGGCATCTTCGAGCAATTCTCGAAGAAGCCTATATCTCCGAAGCCGCTTCTGAATTTTATTCCACATTTCTTTGCATTCAGCTGCAGTGTATGAGCCAAATCTAACCTATGCATGAAAGAGAAAATCTCGCAATAAATACTCTCTACTTTAAAAAAATTAACATGTCTAAAAATGTACAAAATTGTTCTTTTCAAATGAAAATCTTTAATCTATTTTCTGGTTTAACAGATTTTTGCATGCTATTATTGTCATAATTCACCTCTAATTTTTAGTCACTGTTGGTTTCCAAAGTATTTTAAAATTGCTGAATTATTAATATCGCTGAGAAAGGAGAACTCAATAAACTTTTCAACTCACCTGCTAGTAGCACTTTCTGCTGAATTTTCTACATAGTTATAGAACATGAGTATCAAGTAAAAAATTCAACTAATTTTAATCTCTTTTTACCTTACTTTAAACTCTATCACAGTGAATCAAAACATAGAAAAACATACTGTAGAAAAAATCCTTTTTAAGCATGAAGGAACACAGTCATTGCAATTTTCTAACATTACAAAATGTTTCATTTTCTTCATCATTATTGTAAAATTAAAACTGCTTGAACAGATTAGGGATGGACTATGAATCCAACTGCATTCAATGTTTATGGCGAATATGAAAAACATGAATTACTTTAAAATTTCAATGAGTCACAAGAACACTTTCTCCCCGAATGAAAATAGCTTGATAATTATATTTACCTCTTCCCAGTCTAATTTTTCAACTCGAGAGTCAAATCGTAGAGAGTCACGAGCTGGAATTGATTTCTCCATTCTCTTCATCAATTCCCAAAGGTGATCCTCTGGCCATGAAGGAATGTCTGCATACAATTGAAAATTATTATTAAAACTTCAGTGATGCAACTCATAAAAGTACGTGCCAAATGACTTAGATTCGCGTTAAGTTTGCAAATACGCGTAAAATTGTGTCAATAAATAATACAATCTTAAAGATATTCCTTTGCTTAAGTTATTAAAAATATGACAAAACATTTCTGGCTTCCTTCAAAATGGGAAAGGAAATCTAAACAACAATGCGATGGTAAATAATAACAAAAAGAGCATAACGATGACCGTGATAAAATATGTTATGAGATTGAGTTTCAAAATACGAACATTAACACAAAATTTTACAAGGAAAACGACGAAACAATTGAGACTTATACTATGATTTCTTCCTCCTCCCGACGATCTTCATAGCATACTGCTATTCAATGTCTTTCACAGGTTTGTCTTCGAACGTGATAAAAATAAACCCATGAGATTATAAAATAAACTACACAAACATCAAGCGCGTTTACTTTTTAGCATATATATTAGACCTCACCATTACTGTTGTCCGGCTTAGCAGGGACAACTGTTTCTTCTGTATGTACCCCCACCTGGTCGGTCTTGACAGGTCGTATTTTTTCCGATGTTTTCTTCTTACTTTTGCTCTCCTTCCCTTCTTTGGGGTTCACAGAAACAGGAGGTATACGAGATTCTTCTCCCTTATGTTTTTTAGCGGGATTCTCAGACGCTTCGGCCGGCTGCGGGGCCGAGCGTTTTTTCCGGTCTAAAACCATAGCGGTTCTGGGAAAATAAAACGAATGTTTTAAATTACTACAATCATTCAAAAAGTACACGGCTTTTCTCGGAGGGATATTACATTTGGTTATACTAATAATTCAAGAAATAAAGCAATCGGTGAGTAATTCTTCGAATTTCAAATTCACAATAGTGGAAGTTCCGCGTTCCCCAATGTTTATCAATGAGCTACATTATTAACATACATTATTTGGCAAGGCATCACTAAATATTTACGAATCATACTGAAAAATATAGCGTTTTTTTGATGAAATTGGTATAATTTTAAATCAAAAGGTCGACAAAAGTGACAACCCACCTGCCTAAACCTAAGCTTGAGTGATACAACCAAATAGTTTATTTGAATACGAATATAACGATCATAAGGTATACTAGCAGTATCATACGTTAATCCCAATATTTCAAGTTAGATGAGATATTCTCAGAATCGGGTCAAAAACTCTCTATCCAACTTCCTCGTCCTTTGCCAGCCAACCGCAACCAGCTACCTAACAAACGGCACAACTCTCCCCGGACGCTTACTCTACAGCCCAGTCAACTCAGCCAAACCAGGGCGTTCGGCGAATAGGAGAGAGCCGACCCAAGACCAGCCCCTTGGACCCCCGCCGGACGGCCAACCGTCCGCCCGGCAACATCATCGACTCGGTAGACGCAGTGTGCAAAAGAGGCTTCCCGTCCGCCCCGCCCGCCGCCTACCCAGCGATGGCGGCGGACGACGCCGACACCCGCCCAGCCTCTATCACGCTACCACCCGACGCACCCTCTCAGCCAGCTCGGAACGGTCGGTCGTTAAAACACATTTTATTACTCTAATACCGTTGATTTCTAAGAAAATCATATTAGCATAAGGCAGAGGAGTCACTCTTGGATAAAACTGTACCATTTCGAGCAAGTAGCACGCACAGAGAGGTGTATATGTATGTGATAAGTTGTAGGGGGAACTCGGTTCAAGGTGGCGGCCACAGCAGCCGCGATCACGCACAGAGGCTATTCGGTGGGCGGCCATCTTGGGAGAGTGCATATTTAAGGCAAAAAGAGGCTTATCGCACTAGTTATGGTAGCTATTTCGACTGAATTAGACACCAGGAAGCTATCCTGCATCTAACTGGATCACCATGTAGAACATATCCGTTCACATTACAAAATATCAATGAAGTACTCACCCCTTCCGTTTCACGGTCGCCCGCCAATCCTCATGAATCCTACCACGTGTGACAGCCCACGCGCAGAAGTCAGGGAGTACCAACTTCAGTAAATTGAAATACAGCTACAGAAGGCAGAATCGGGAGAAGACGGAGAAAATCATCTGTCAATGAACTATATTCGCCAGAAACATCGGAGATCTCAAGTGCTCTCAGAAGTGGCATTTTAGAAGCCACTGAATGATTTGCATCCAATATAATAACTAATCGAAAGTAATAATTCCGAGCGGAATACAAAAAGGCCATGTTTCTCCCTACATGATAATGCCTATGTTTTGGTTTCTTTCTGTTCTATTTAATTATTTAATTGCATTTCTTTCAACTACTGTAAGTTTTGCGTGGAATTTTTGGTGATGATAGTTTATACATCCCATATTACATGCAAGTGGAGGCTTCATGTAATACACATATATTCATCATTCGCAGGCAGATATTTGGATGTGGTCTCATATCATACATATTATGGAAAAATATTCGTTTAAACCTATCATCGCTTTCTCATCACCTTGCACGAGTTAGCTATGCCTCTTTCGTCGGCATCTTCAACTGTCCGCATTTGTATCATCATTGTTTTCCATTAATTCAGTTGATTTTTTGAATGTTTTCTATAGCAGATGTTTCTTACACCAGAAACCAACGCCGGTTCATAAATGCATCGACTCAGGCGAATATCGGGCGTATTTTCCCATTTTTGAGGCGTTAAATCACCTAGAAGAAAGTGAAAGTATGGAGCTGATTTCGTATATGCTATTGACTGAACTACTAATATTGAATTATAAAATTTCGACCACGAATATTCAACACATGTACGAGCAATATTGCTATCATATTTCTATCTGTCCTCCTATTACACTTGGATGTATTTTTATGAAAATAATAAAAATTAAAATGCGTAGCCTTCCGTCGTCGTTAATCATTAGAAATAAAGCAAATTTTAAAACGATATTTGGATGAAAATGCATGTACTGACTGTAAGCTGAACTTTCTATAATACCGTCTACTAGTTCATAATTCGGGCCGTTGAAAAGCTTCAACGGAGTTCATGAAGATAAATTTCAAAGGACCACTGACAGAATTTATGCATCCATAGGTTTGACACAATCACATCATTTTGATGGCTTGCAAAGGTATCGATTTACATCAAAGAAAGAGTCGATTTTGAGCAAGGCTCATCTAACTACCCCTTAAGTATTAATCCATCTCGAGTGATAACGCTACTTTAACCCACACACCATCTAATTTTTTGTTGTCTAAGCCAAATTGAGTTACAGGAAATAATTAATATAACCTATAGCTCTCAGTCAAAATCTGTCATTAATAATTTCATGAGTAATATTTTAAATTCATATTTTCAATACCTAAGCCGCAATGCAAATTATTACGCAAGAAGCAATTATTAATGTTGTTACATTTCAAGCTTTACTTTTATCCACTCAAGATGTTATAAAGTTCAAACTTGAGATTAGCTATGGTCATATTTTATTATTGTACTTAGCAGTATTTTCTAGGTGTCCGCATTTGTTTACTGGTAATTTCCATGATAATTTTTGCCTTTCTTAATAAGAAAGAGGTTTCTTTGAAGTAAAAAAGTTTGTTTTTACTTTTCTAGCAATTTTATTGAAAAAAATTGTTTGGTATTTTAATTTCAGAGATGAGATGAACAACAATGCTAAAGAACAGATTTACAAAATTTGTCTTATTTAATTGTTATTTTCTGATTTAAAGAAGCTTATTAGACAAGGATGTTCTGACTCTCCAATAATTCCAGTGCTTTATTAAGACATGATGCCAGCCATCTATGAAAGAAATACTCTCTCCTACTCTGTGATAATTACTGTAATTTTCTTATTATAAAACAAATTTAGTGCTGAAATTCTACCAGTTTTATGTACTTTTTATTTAAACTCATTTGATGTCTTTTATTTTATTTCGGTATTTCAAATTCAATCTACTTTTTAATAGCTATATAAGTGCTACAAATATTAATGCCTTTGTGTATTGAGTAATCTAGAATGTTTGAATTATAGGTTCCCAATTTAATATTTTAGAATAAAATTTCCTTCTTGAAATTATGGTACATACATGTTATATGCTGATAAATACAGAAATAAATAAATGATCATATCTGACAGAACAGTATTTTTTACCGATATATGGTCTGCCCTCAGAAAAATTCTTTACCAGCTTTACCTTTTAAAAATGGGTCTCCCTCAAACTGGGGGCCAGGATGCTGAGCATACATGGAACTCTCCTTGCTGTCCCGATGGCATGAGGTGGTCTGGTACAGAGGTGGGGAATGTGTGGTTTTCTATCACTTTCTGTTACAAATGCCTGAATTTAAATCAATTTTTCCATAATCTTTCTAATGAAACTTAGAGAAAGTAAAGAGGAAAAATTGTCTCATATCGTTCACTCAGTGGATGAATTCGTTTTCTCTCAAATAGTTTTGATGTTTAACTAGTTGAATGTAGGTAATAAACAACTCAAGAGCAGCTTGATGGTTTAACAGTCGATATTCTGGCAGAAAAAGGTTCCCCACACTTGGCTTTGACCCAGAGAGTATGACAATTAACTCTTTGTCTCTCTAAAATTTTAAGTACTATAACATGAATTATTTAAGTATTATTAAGTATCTTTTAACTCAATTTCAAACAGGCAGAAACTGATTACCAAAATTGAATTAAGAGAAAACAATTATTTCTTTTCAGCGTAATAGAGATTTAGCTATAATTTTTTGGCTAGCTAATTAATCTTCCTACAAATGCACAAAGGTTAAGATATAGATGCAAGCATTTACCTAAAAGAGATACATATAAGAATTTTATGAAAACATTGAACTCAAACACAACCATTGAAAGGGGTCTCCTGGGCAGATCTGGATGACGATTCTGAAATATACAATATTAAAACTATAATTAAACTAAAAACTAAACTAACATTTTTCATAATTAAAAAAATTGCATGTAAGGAATTGATTAATACAATGAATTTAACTTGATTTGCAGATAATGCAAATATGCTATTTGTAATGCTTACATATTATAATTGGTTTTAGTATTTTCCTTACTTTTCTCACACACAATAACATACAACAATAAGAACATTATGTGAAGTTGAAGCAATATGATGTCCACTTTGATATGAAACTTTTACACAAGCTAAGATTATAACTCGAGTAATGTGGGGGAAACATGAAAAGGAAAAAAAAAAAAATGCCAGCCAAGCAAAAGCACTCTGCAGAATGAAGGGGTGATGGTTTACTGGTTACAACATGGTTTGGAAAGTGGAAGACAATGGTTTGAGTTCCAGTTATATTAATGTTTTCACTCCTGTTAATCCTTTAATTTTCTAAATCAAACTACAAGCTGATTGAGAGCTATGCATAGATTCTAAGACAAAACTTGAAAGTTTAAAATACACGGACAAAAATTTCAAGCAAAAAATAACTTATCACCAGTTTCAGTAGAGTCTACTACAATATTCATCTTTAAAATGATTTCCATGATACATCTTTCAAGACTTAGTTTAGATAAGAATATATAAATAAAAACAACAAAGANTCTGCCGAAAATAAAAGGCAAGTCGACGCGATATTTTTAGATTTTCGGAAAGCATTTCATAAGGTTCCACATAATAAATTATTATACAAATTAAAAGTTGCGGGTATCAATGGAGAAGTAATAAACTGGATTAAGGACTTTCTCTCTGACAGCACAAAGGTTAAGATATAGATGCAAGCATTTACCTAAAAGAGATACATATAAGAATTTTATGAAAACATTGAACTCAAACACAACCATTCAAATAATTTATTTAAAATTTATTTAGACACTGCAAAAGTATATTTCTTAATTTTAACCTAAGCTGCTCATCTCCTTCACAGTAAATATGGGTAGAATGATCTTCCACTTGTATGAGAGTATCTTCATTTTGCTGAAAATTAGAGTAAAAAACTGAATAACTTGATGCACATTGTTATATAAATACAGTATCATCATCTGTACTTACCAAATGAATAATATATCCATTTGGGCCTTGCTCCACTTTTGCATCTGTAATTCCTTCTTGGGTGATTTTCTGAATGAAATCATCAATGTCCAACGTACCCCAAGTGTAGTTAGATGGCTTCTTTTTAAGAACATCTTCTACCCTTCGCTTTTTATTTGAATACCCTTTCTCTGGATCTTCCACAACCTATTAAAATGTGGAACTTATACATGAAGTCTGCAAAATGGTTCTCATTGGATCAAGATTACATTAAGAGACTATCATTTAAAAATTCAAAATAAGTAATATATACATAGAACCATTTCATAATTTTAACAAAGGAAATTTTCCATAACACCATTCATAGGATTTACATGCATAGAAAGCATAGCATTTTTTTCCAGGGAGAGCATGCTAACTTCTTTGGCTCACTATTCCCCCTCATTGTTTCCAGTACTAACACATTCTTATGCTTCTGATAAATCAGGATTTTTTTCATGTACTAAATTTACTGAGAAACTTTTTTCTTCAGGGCTATGCTCCACCAGCCCTTTCAGTTAACCTTTAAAACCTTAACCACTTTCCACAAACCATCTTAGTCATTTTTCTTCATGCATCCTTGCTTTACATCTACTTCAACATAACAAATCTCAAGGATTAAGTAAAATTAAATTACTAAGCACGAAAGAGCAGTGCGGCTGAATCCCAAGGAATAACAGGTGTTACAGAACTGAGACTCGAGCCCAGGTCTTGCACTTTACAGGCAGGTATTCTAACCACTATACTGGTCCCACAGACTTTATTTTGGCAAATATTTACTGCTATGTTCCCTATGGTGCTCCCATTTTTGTCCTACTTGGCTGTCCTGTAAAGCACTGTTTCCAAACAAGTGGGATGTGTCACACTCATTGAAGTTGAAAACTGAAATGCTGAGACTCTGGGAGGCTGATTTAAATTACTTTACTGTTTTTCATAATTTTATCTCATTAATTCTAATGAATAATGATTATTTCCACAAAATGTAATACACTAACCAAGCCAATATTTACTACTAACTGTAAAAGCAAGTCAATCAATGTGTATAGTTCCCAAAAGACATACATATTTTGGAATGAAAAAGTTGGTCTTAACTGCATGCTTCTCCAGGAATGCTGGAGCTCCTTGTAGTTCCCACATACTTAAAGCTCTTTAAATAGAGAGAAATCAATAACTAGGAATTTGTTCCTAAATAAAAGAGTGTGTGTAAACTACACTACACGAATGTAAAGGATTATTGAGCAAGATGTATGTATTAATCCATACGTAGTACAGTATATTGTCCCAAAGTGTCAAATATTCTTCACAGCCAAAAACTAAACTGTAACTATGCTAATCTCACAGAAATTTAATGAATTTAAATGAATCTTTAAAAATTCTATGATAGAAAAGCAAGCATTACAAAAATACTCTCAGATGCAGGTTGGGAATCCTCGAATTAGATTAGAAGCTAGGCTGTGATTGCTTGATAAATTCAGAGGAAGTACATATTTGAAGGATGTATACCTTACTCTGGAATCCCTTGCTATTTCAGCTGATCTGACAATGGGAATAAAATGAAAGAAATAGATGTCTTATTTCCTCTGATAAAGAAAAACAAAACATGGCAATACCCTAAGGAGGAATCTTGAAAATTTGTTGTTCACACACCCTGCCACACACTGAAAGGTGGCTTTCAGGATATTTATTTAGATGTCGATGCTGTTGAGACAGTCAAAAATAATATTAAAATCTATGAGGTACTTCAGTAATAAATTACTCAAGAGTTGCTACTGGATTATCAACCAAAGTATAACTTGAGAAGTATCATATGTAAAATAATTGCTAGCAAAAATGTATGCAATACTGTAATACATTTTTATTTATTATAGTTATTTTATTTATCATAGCTTTTATAATTGTGAGTTCAACATTAAGTGTAAATTTGCTTTAACACCGCAATATAAACTTAATTGAAGATATGCAGTTTCCATTTATATGTAAAAGAAAATAAATTCACTTAAAATAAAAAATATACTCATTTCATATTTATATACTAAGAATCATCAATTTTACCTTGAGGACATGACGATTATCACGAATATGTAGAGCACCAGTCAGAGTGGAGAGTGCTACACCAGGTCTAACCTCTGTTGGCATCAACCGCCCTGCCAACTCTACTTCCAGACCTACCCTTCCTTGGCGCCTGCGCAGAGGTAAACTCAACACTTCCCCTCTTTTAAAAGGTATAGGGGGAGTTTCCTGAGAAAAATAAGAAATAAAAAGTTCATATAGGTTATTTTTATAACATTAAAATATCTTGAATGGATACCACAGTTTGGAGGCATGGTTGGACTAAGTAAAGAGAAGCCCAAGAGTTTTCTACCAGCCCCCTCCTGATAACAAATAGATATATCTGAATCATAGAGTTGAGAAAAAAATCACTGAAAGATTGTTTACACACAAAAGTGGATTATGACAGCATGTGTAAGAAAGCATCAATAACAGCATCAAAATTATCATACACCTTTAATGGAAGACCCCTAGATCTGAAGGCCCTAGGGTTCAGCCTGTCAAATAGGTAAATCTGTCCTGATGGGTCATGTCGAATCTCAGGCTTGTATGTGGGCTCACACATGCAATAATGACATACAGGAATTTCTTGTTTTCCAAAACTGATATGGTGCAAGCTTGATTTACAATCTTCAATAAATATATTTATTTATTTGCTACTGAAGCAAAAATTCAGATTCTGATAGATGGACAATATTTCAAAATAAGATTCCAAGAACCAATCTGTCTTACTAGTTAAGGAGCCATAGTGGACACACACAATACTCTGAAATAATCTTGTTAGTTCACAATATCTTGAAATCTGCCAAAAATGGCAGGTCAACACGGCATTTTTAGATTTTTGGAAAGCATTTCATAAGGTTCCACATAATAAATTATTATACAAATTAAAAGTTGCGGGTATCAATGGAGAAGTAATAAACTGGATTAAGGACTTTCTCTCTGACAGAGAACAACGAGTAGTACTAAATGGTATAAGTTCCAACTTAGTTAAAGTGACCTTGGGCGTGCCACAAGGAAGTGTAATTGGACTGTTACCATTTTTAGTGTACATACATCAACGACCTTAGCAATAACATTAATAGTAAAGTTAGGATATTTGTAGACGACACAGTAATTTATAGGGAAATAGGAAGCTCAGAGGATATTCAGTATTAAACTTCTTCCAAAGGAAAAATGCCAATGATTATTCGTGCAGGCTTCAAGGGAAAACTTTATCAACAATAGAAATGGTGGAATTCCTTGGAGCAACTCTCACCAATAACTTAAACTGGGGTACCCACATCCATAATATGGCTGAGATCTTTAGAAACTCGGATTCGTGAAGAGAATTATCAGTAAGAGCAAAGAAAAAGTCCATGAGTGATGTTATGTTGCATTGGTCAGGCCTCACCTGGATTATGCATGTAGTGTATGGGACCCTGCAGAAAAGTTTTGTATTTGGGAATTAGAAAAAGTACAGCAAAAGGCGATACGTTTTCTAAAGAAATGTTACAACAAGTCAGTGAGTGCTAAGCGAATCTTTAGAAGATTGAAGAGTTAGTGAAGTAGAGTCATGGTGCTTGCATCCTCCCACCACACGCCAAAAGGCGGCTCGCAGGGAACTTATGTAGATGTAGAAATAGAAAGAAAGGTGGTCATTCTGCCGCAGCCAAGAGGAGATTTCCCATGGATACTAGTGTTGATGGGGGTCTCTGGATAGCCATGTGGGTAATGTGTTTGACTTCAGTGAAAGTAGTTCTATGCTCTATTCCCAGCAGGGGCTCATGGGCGAAATGACTTTAGCTGTTGAAGAACTTTTAAAACTACTACTACTACTTGTATTGATGACATGGAAGCAAATCTATAAATAGTTTTTCTTGTCAAAAATTATATTAAGCTTATAATCAACCTAGCAAAATAAAAACTCCCTTCATTATGTACAATAGATGACAAGTTGATTTATTAGATACAATTTGCATGCTGGAATAAAGATCCTAGATCCTTAAGATTCATCATTCAGGGCACAAAATTATTTGCTGATGACATACATCTAACTTGATGGGATGAATTCCTCACTGTTGATAACTTATATTGTCCTATCTTTTTAGCAAAATATGTTAATCTTCCTTGAAATATCAACTATAGGTTATGAAACAAAGTATAAGAACAAATGAAAAGAATAAGAAACACTTTTACACGTTACCACAGGATAGGTTATCCTGTGGTAACGTGTAAAAGTGTTTCTTATTCTTTTCATCATGAATAGCTACCACAAAGTTGAGGCCAAAGTAGTGGATTTTGGTATAAGAACAAAATTCATTACTTTGGCCTCGACTTTGTGGTAGCTATTCATAGTGAAGGGAACATGACAAAAATTTTACTCGTTACCACAGGATATTTTATAAAATGACCTAGGCTTTGGCTCTGCTTTGTTTCCTGTACCTGACGATGATGCGACGTGTTAAAAACGTCGTTTTATTAAATATCCTGTGGTAATGAGTTTAAGTTTTGTCTTATTCTTTTCATTAAAGCATAAGAATTTGTGCTAGCATAATTGTATTTAAGGCTTCCATATTCCTGTCACAATTTAAAGGCTGTAAGGCAGTGGTTCCCAAACTTATTTGGCCTACTGCCCCCTTTCCAGAAAAAATATTACTCAGCGCCCCCCTGGAAATTAATTTTTTTTCTACCTTTTTCATAAAATATAGTAAAGAAAGGTGTAAATCAGAAACATTGAAGTTTGAAAATATGAACGTGTGCGCGTTTACGCGCGTAAAAACGCTTCCACGCTGCAGTTTTGAATCAATTTAACGGTGAAATTAGGTTTTACATTTACGTTTTAAACTCTTAAGCTTAATTTAAATGGTAAAAGAAAGTTTCTGCGGTTGGCCTCTTAATGCTGAATTAAGTTAATTGAGTTATGTTTTCACAAGTCATTCCATGACTTTTTCTGTGAGGCCCTCGCGAAGTCACAAAATCTCTCATGTGATCGTAATTCGTAACATATTTGTAATCGAAATCCGCGGGGCCCTGTTAGCGGTGGTCCCGGTGCCGTCGCACTTGCGACCACTTGCGCCCCCCCCAAAGTGGCACCACATGAACAGAAGCAGTGCGCGATTGCACATACCTCAATGCAAATGAGGGAGTATGTGGTAACTGAGCCAACGTCCAGTACGTTGTTCAAAGAAAAATTAAGCGTTATGAGCGGAATACATAAATCAATTTTTCTAAATCTTCTCTTCTTTCTTTTATGCTTTCATCAATGTAAGGCAACTTAGTGAGAAAATTTAACAATGAAAATAAGGATAAAAAACTAAGGTCAAAAGGAGAGAAAAAAGGAATCTTGATAAAGCAGGAGTTGGATAGAAAGAGAAGTGTAAGAGAGGTTTATGCTAAAACACATCCTAAGCTTACTACAAAATGACACTATTCACTTGGGCATCTAATCGTTAAAGAAAAGGACTTACTGATTCAATAACCAAGTCTACACGGTGAGTAGCAGATGGTGGGGGTAATGTATACTGATGCGGAAGAACTAAGGTAGTTGGTTTCAAATCTCTAATGAGCTTCTTGGCCTGATGGAAGTTTAAACTGGTATCAATAGGGCAATGAACAGCTTTCATTGCTAGAGGCTGAAATGGGGCTAGAGCCTCTAAATATGGAAAATCTGGCTCTGAAATTTAAAAAAAATTGTAATAAAGCAACTAAAGTAATTTAACATGAATAAAGATCTTTTCTGATGAAATATGTGACCTACCTGTAAAGATTATTGTATGGAGTGGGTTGGATCCCCAAAGCTCAACAAAGTGTACTGAGTCTCCAAAACGAAGGCTGGGATGGCCACAAAATACAACACAGGGCTGAAAATATGTTTATGATAATTCAGTTATTTCATTAGAAATTTATACTCAATAAAATGAATATAAGCTAATTGTTGGTAAATAAATCTCATTTGAAAAAATAAATAAATTTGTTTTGCTCACTCCTTCTCTCTCTAGAGAGAGGTCACTCATCACTGAGCTGTAAATGGCAATTCCCACTCTTGTTAAAATGCATAGATTTGGGATTAAGAATAAAAGGCCAGCCATATCCGTTAAGTATATTAAATCTGGGCTTTTCATCATTTCTCATAAAAATTATCAGGAAGTTCATTATGTAATAATTTATGATTCATACTTAATATTTTTCTACAATGCTAAAAACTTAAACACTAAATTAGTATGGAAAATTACATTTTCCTCTTCCTAAATTTTTTCTCATACATAAATGATGATATAGTATATGGATAAATATTTACCTGTCTATAATCAGTACTAAAACCCTCAGCATATAGGTTCTTAAAATGCTTTAAACGGCCATTTTTCACTAGGAATGCATGAGGGAATGGCTCTTCAGGAAGATATACTTTCTTCTGCTTAGCTTGAGATAACCTGAAAAATAATTTGACAGCAACTTTACTTCTTGGGATAAAAGAAAGTGCTACTGAGTACACGTGGATAGGTACTATGTATGACTGTTTATTGTATGCTATTAATTTTAAGGAGGTTTGCCAGGAAGGATTAATATAAAGAAAGCATTCAGAGATTCATAAAATTAGGAATCATAAACAATAAAAATTGGCATGAAATATTTTAGGAAAAGCATCACAATAAGCTCTCATCAATCTGGCCTGTTTATTGCTTCAAATTTTAAGTCAATAGTAACACTCACATACTATGAAATTATTTATTTCAATTATACATTATTTTGATCTTCACTGCAATTTGGCCTTCTAGCCAGGTGGCAGTGCTGAAATAGTAAGCTTTCAGAATTAAACATAGTTTTATAGAGCACTTATATATTCATGTTCTCTGATTTAAAGTTTGCTGGATGGTTAGAATGAAAGAAACTCTCACACCATGCCGAAGACCTATATTGTAAGAGGACAAGGACACATTTTTTTGTCATCAGACATGGATCAGATGAATCCATAATTATCTACACACATAAAATCAAATTACCAATGATAATTTGTGAGAGGAGAGAAAAGTAAAATTTGAAAATAAAAAGACTTACATAGTGAGAGAAAAGAGAGAACAACAGATTGGCAAAGATTAATGGAGAGGTTAATTGGTAGATTCATTCATTAAGGATCACAGAATTTTAGTTGTAAAGTAATTAATCATCATCTAATATTCCTGACATTAATTGATATGGAAAATACATACTGAATGATCTTTTATAGTTTGTAAAAATAAAATAATGGGAAGTCCCAGTATAGCTTTTCTGAATCCATTCCTTTGAGAGCAAATGCAGATAGCCCTGCAGAAACAGAAATTAAAGTAATAAAATGCATTCCTCACAATACGCTCCATGAGGACCTTTCTATTTTAAAAGAGATCCTGATGAAATTAAAAAGGACTATAATGCAGATCTACTGTGGCTACTGTTAAAGCTAAATTCATTTTGTCTTTCAGAGATAAGAAAGGGAACACCATCATAGAACTTCACATCTATAGCAAACTTGACCATTACCTCCCAATTATATAACCAACATAACTTGGATAACTTGCAAACCTACTAGCTTGTGGTAGGAGATCAGGGAGTTTTCTGGGTTAGTGGAAACCCTGTAGATTAAATAACTGAGTAAAAATCTATGTAGGTTCATTTAAGTCATCATTGCCTGTAGACTTAGGAAAATTCCTTCTGCATATGTCAAATCAGTTAGAACTACTAATGTCAAATAAACATAAGCTGATGATGTCACATAGTGATGAAACTGACTGTAGATTAAAGTTGATATGGAATTAACCATAGAATTTTATTTCATAATATCAATAACCTAAAACCTTAAATAACTTTGATAAAAGATTGTAGACAAATTAACTATTAAATGCTTAAAAATTTTAACAAAACTTGTGATATTTTCACCATACAAGTGATATTACCAATCACTCATCCAATACTCTACAACAGAGCATTTTATAGTCTCATTTACTTACTTATCCTTTGATAAATTCTGTCAACCTTCTTTCTTTAACTTCACTCACTTTATTATAAACATAAATTCCAATGCATTGCTTACCATTCTGCCAAAATATTTGAGTAGGCAAGAGAGCTATCAGCAACAGGAGACACAAAGAACATAGGAATTTGAGATAATCCAGAGTTATCCAAATGACTTGAAAGGCATTCAAAGATATCATACACCACACCAGATGGATAACATGGGATAAGTACACTGCCCCCACTTCTTAGGGTCATGGCTGAAAAGAGATAATTAAAGACAAACATTTTTATCTTATGAGTAATGGTTAAGGCTTCTCAATTAACTGAATAAATATTAGAGAAATTTACTCTTATTACAATTAAGATTTAAAAACTTAATTGGTAAACAAATAGGTACAACAGGTAGCAAACTTTTTACAAATGGAAATTCACTTAGGTTTGGATGAATGCTATTTTTATTGCTATGATCTTACCAACAGTCATGCATAGCTCTCCCAGCATTGAATCTGGATTTGTAGTGGGTGTCTGAGTGAGTCCAGTGAGAATCAGAACATCAGCATTTTTCAAAGCAGTCTGATCCATCTGTCTAAGGAACAAATGCAACATAAATAAATCAACTTAAAATTTCAATGGTAAATTCTGTTATAGAATTCCTAGAGGTCTTCATGACTAAGAATACTTTCTCTGAATGGAAAGAATTAGTAAAATAAAACTGTAGTCACAAAAATCACGAAATGACAAAATGGGATGTAAATTAATCAGGCTAAGCTAAAAGAAGCAGATAATTAGAACGATTACATCAACAGTGAATTTTTAGCTTTAGCTGTGAGCATAGCTGGCACCCATAAATAAACCATTTAAAGTACAGCAGTCTCCAAAATTAAAGCAACACTTGGTGGAGTGATATAGTGAGGAGAAATTGAACTATTTGGAAGAATGCCCTTAGAGTTACTCAGGCAACATTGGCAAGCAGAGGAAGGGGGTTGGTGAGGGTGGTAAGGGCATCTTGAAAGGATTGTGCCTCCTCAGCAAAATAACAAAGGAGTTTTGAAAAAGAACTTTCGTATGTGGTGAAGGAGACCTTTTACATTGGGGCTCATAAGAAATTATTATATTTATTTGTGCACACCATACATAATATTTTTTAAAAGGAAATTTTGGTAAATAAATTAAATTCAATGCAAAAAACTTTTTCAGATAACTCATTAAAGATAGAAAGAGAAGTGTAAGAGAGGTTTATGTTAAAACACATCCTAAGCTTACTACAAAATGACACTATTCACTTGGGCATCTAATCGTTAAAGAAAAGGACTTACTGATTCAATAACCAAGTCTACATGCAAAATCATGGATGCATTTTTGAAAATTTGAAATTGGCTTTTAAATTTTCATTACATAGTGTGTGGCACTTATAAAACAAGTATTGAGCTGCTGGCCAGGCACCCAGCTTAGAGAGAGCCCCAATTAGAAAGAAAAGAAATATTTGTCATTTGTAAATCCTAGTGAGCTTGAAGGCAGAGGAATTTTACATTAATCACTTCCCGACAGATTCTCACAACTTACATGCATTTCTTGTACTACAGTCTGACTTCTGCAAATGTGCACCAAAACATGCCCACTCTTTGGATATATTTGGGATCAAATAGTGTATTTGGTGGATGATATACTAAAACTGGTCCAGATGAAGTTGATGAAAAAGTTTTTTTGTCTGAAAACATAACCTTTCTCCAAAATTCTCACCCTTTCCTCAGATAATGTTGAGTGAATTCCAGACGAAAGCCATGATGTGCATCTGTGAGGACTTCTTTGATAACTTATCCTTGAGAGGACAGACCTGCAGCAAATATTTGGCGGCAGACTGTTGTTATACCTGCAGGGAAATTGCTATCTATTCTGGCTTCAATAAAATGGGCTCTCCAAAGATATCTTAAAAGATAATTGCCTTCATCCGCATAAGCGAATCTTGGTCTCCTTTGACCAGGTCTTTGCTCAACGGAGTGTTCTGTCTCCCACCTTCTTTTAATCCTCAATGTCATGGATGCTGCAACATCCCCACCCCGTGCTACTTCCCAGCATGGGTAACCACACCCTAAAAAACCCACTATTATGCCTTTTCTTCATGGTGTTAATGGAGCCATCTAAATTTCAAATTCAAACAAAGGGAAAAGACAGTAATTTGAATAAATAAATTATTCAAGATCAAACAGAAAACTATCAAAAGCAAAACTGAGTAGCGTTGAGTCCAAACTTACAGAATATCCACACTCAAGTAGAATCAGGGGAAGAGTGATTTGAAAGTGTCAAAGTGCAGAAGAAGGAGCGATTCTTTGTAATTTAACATTTCTTTGGAACATACATTCCTCATGAAAATGGTACAGAGAGATTAAAGGCAAAGAAGACCAGAAAGCTTTAGGGCAATAAAAGAATACATCCATGCAAGATCAATAATTGCGGCTTCTTATGTTTTTGGATTACCTGGAAATGGTCGTTACCCCTTGGACTATGCAGTAGGTACAATTAAGGAAGGGCGATACTTAGCAGCCATCCAAAACCTTGGGATTCAAGATGCCCTTACAGCCTTCACTGACCCTTTCCCACTCTCTAAGCATATAAACACCCTTCCTCTGCTTGCCAATGTTGCCGGAGTAGCTCTAAGTGCATTCCTCCAAACAGTTAGATTTTTTCCCATGTACCACGCCATCAAGTGTTTCTTTAATTTTGGAGACTACTATAGATGTGGGACTGAGACAGACCCATGCCAGCTATGGATGGTTAAATCAAATTATTATGTAATAGTTTTGGTAACTCTTAGCAGATGTAATACTGTAAGTTCAACTAGACTGCATCATATGTATTATAAAAATGCAGAGAATTGCAGGAATATCGTCTGATGCACTGTTTTACTACCCTAATTATTCTGGCTTGAAAATTTTTCAGGGCAGAATGTTTGAGGATTAATGGACTTTACGATATCGTTTGTAATTAATTAAACTCAAACAAGTTGAAGCTCTATCCTCAAGCATGAAGCTCACTATCTTAGGAATTAAAATGAGTGGACTTTGCCAATGACTCTCTCTTCTAAATGTGTTAAAGATATGAAGAATTATTAGTCCATTTCATCACATATTATTTAATATTTAACATTAAGACTACAGAGCATTTTATAGTCTCATTTACTTACTTATCCTTTGATAAATTCTGTCAACCTTCTTTCTTTAACTTCACTCACTTTATTATAAACATAAATTCCAATGCATTGCTTACCATTCTGCCAAAATATTTGAGTAGGCAAGAGAGCTATCAGCAACAGGAGACACAAAGAACATAGGAATTTGAGATAATCCAGAGTTATCCAAATGACTTGAAAGGCATTCAAAGATATCATACACCACACCAGATGGATAACATGGGATAAGTACACTGCCCCCACTTCTTAGGGTCATGGCTGAAAAGAGATAATTAAAGACAAACATTTTTATCTTATGAGTAATGGTTAAGGCTTCTCAATTAACTGAATAAATATTAGAGAAATTTACTCTTATTACAATTAAGATTTAAAAACTTAATTGGTAAACAAATAGGTACAACAGGTAGCAAACTTTTTACAAATGGAAATTCACTTAGGTTTGGATGAATGCTATTTTTATTGCTATGATCTTACCAACAGTCATGCATAGCTCTCCCAGCATTGAATCTGGATTTGTAGTGGGTGTCTGAGTGAGTCCAGTGAGAATCAGAACATCAGCATTTTTCAAAGCAGTCTGATCCATCTGTCTAAGGAACAAATGCAACATAAATAAATCAACTTAAAATTTCAATGGTAAATTCTGTTATAGAATTCCTAGAGGTCTTCATGACTAAGAATACTTTCTCTGAATGGAAAGAATTAGTAAAATAAAACTGTAGTCACAAAAATCACGAAATGACAAAATGGGATGTAAATTAATCAGGCTAAGCTAAAAGAAGCAGATAATTAGAACGATTACATCAACAGTGAATTTTTAGCTTTAGCTGTGAGCATAGCTGGCACCCATAAATAAACCATTTAAAGTACAGCAGTCTCCAAAATTAAAGCAACACTTGGTGGAGTGATATAGTGAGGAGAAATTGAACTATTTGGAAGAATGCCCTTAGAGTTACTCAGGCAACATTGGCAAGCAGAGGAAGGGGGTTGGTGAGGGTGGTAAGGGCATCTTGAAAGGATTGTGCCTCCTCAGCAAAATAACAAAGGAGTTTTGAAAAAGAACTTTCGTATGTGGTGAAGGAGACCTTTTACATTGGGGCTCATAAGAAATTATTATATTTATTTGTGCACACCATACATAATATTTTTTAAAAGGAAATTTTGGTAAATAAATTAAATTCAATGCAAAAAACTTTTTCAGATAACTCATTAAAGATAGAAAGAGAAGTGTAAGAGAGGTTTATGTTAAAACACATCCTAAGCTTACTACAAAATGACACTATTCACTTGGGCATCTAATCGTTAAAGAAAAGGACTTACTGATTCAATAANGCTTGAAGTTTCTTCCAGAGCAAATAAGACGAAAGATAGCTGGCGACTACTTTCTTCGATACATTTTCTCAAAAATTCTCAACCTCTTCAATAATTTCTATTGAATATTTGCCTCAAAAACGTTTGTCTGCTAAATTAATAATAAAAATGGAAAGAAAATGATTTGAAGCAGAATTTGATGTAAAAAATTTCGTTTCCTAAATTACAGAAGTAAAGGCACCCGTTCAAACAAAACCGGAATAAAATCAAGATTTTCTCTGAATTGTGGTGTTTTTGTTTTTTCTGCGGTTATGTTATAAGGTAACCTAAAATCAATCACAATGTTATTTCCGGCATTACTTTCACTCAATACTGAGAAAAATTGAAACGATTTTGACTAAATTTATATTTTTATGCTAATCTTGCAACACAGCAAAGTTCTACCACGCTCTTGACGACTGGTGGGGGTCTTTCCTCCTGTCCTATTGGCTGCCCATATGGAGAGATAACATCTTCTTTCTCTCTCTAAACTACAAACATCTAGTGAATGGACCATAGGAGAAGGTAAATTCTGATATCAAAACTCCCTGGCAGTTAGGGTAAAAATGCCTTTGAGAGCAGTGACCTCATTGAAAAATCAGCCTATATAAATCAGATTTGTGGATCGGGACTTATGCTAGGGTGTACCCCACAAGTGACGTGTGGTACTTTCGATCCTGGAAGTACTATGAGAAATGGACTACCAGGATCAAGGAATGGACAAAGGAAAAGAGCGAGATGGAAAGATATCAAGATTGGAACTGTGAACATATTGTTCTTGTTGGGAAAAGTAGAGGAGCTGTATCAGAAAGTATCAGAGAGCTTACATAAAACAGATTTGATTCAGAGGTTAAATATATTCAGATTGGGACAAGTAGATTTCTGAATAAATGATAAAAATAATAAACAATATCTAAAAATGTACCCTGATTGCTCCCTGACATGTGGCAGTGGGTGTAAGCACCATTTATAGACTTTGCTGTTCATTGTTGTTAATCATTTGCAATGAAAAAGAAATTTTGAAGCTACTTATCTAGCATTTGTTCATCTATTTTTTGTGATTATAACATACTTCATTAACTCCAGTAGATTTGTCTAACCTTCAAACAATTCAACATCTCTGAAATGAGGGATATATTAGTCAATTTAATGCATTAATCTAATTTGAATTTGTTAGTATAATTTAAGATGGGTTCAACCTGTTTTTAGGGTAACCCTTTTATTTAATTAAATTTAAACTGTATCACTACAGTAAACGTATGTTTTTCTTTATAGCTAAGTAAACAGTTATTCAGTTAGCTAATTTATTTGCAAAGATATATTCTAATGAATATATCCAAGAGTCACAGGATACGTCCTTAGGATTTAAGATATTCCATTTTCATATATCAATTTAAAATGAAATTCTAAAATTAGACTTAGTTGTATAAAAATATATTTTCTATAAATAGGCTTGATAATATGAAACTTTGATCTATATTTCAAAATAAAAATAGATGCATACCAATTCCTCGTTGTAGCCAACCATTTGAATCCTTGCCAAAGAGGCGTTAACTTTAGCAGTATCGTATATTTGCCGCCAAGACTTGGGTTTATCAGCCTCTGATAGTGGAAGAGGAAGTAAATGGAGAAGGTCTTTCCAATGTCTAGCAGAAGAAGCTTGTGGGCTGCTTTCAACAAATTTTACTAGCTCTTCCATAAAAAGTCTACCACAAAAAAGTGAAAAACAATCACATTTAATTTTGGTAAATATTAAAAACATTAAGACTTCTTGATACCTCAAGATCCTCTTAGAATTTGAAATTTGCAAGTCATCAAAACATCAAAAAACAAATATTAAAATGCAGTTACAGTTGCCTTAACTTATGTTTATAACTCACCTTCCAATTTGTAAAGTTGGTTCAGTTGCATATACTACTCCCTCAAAACCAGTTCCCTCAGTTATATAAGGTAAAGCAAGCATACAGAGATAATTTGAAATGAGTATGACATCCACTTCTGAGAAGTCAATCACATTACTCTGGGGAGAACCAAACTCAGGAGCAGAGTCAACGAAGACTTGACCACAGCATTCTTTCAGTTCCTATAAATTAAAAAAAAATCAATAGAATCCTACATAATATTTCCTGTGACTGAGAGATAATTATTTCATCACCTCTTAAGCATTTGTATTTTTGGCAAGATTTTCCAATAAAATACTTTACTTCATGATAAGCAATCATAATAATTGTTATTAATTGTTTTGACAGATACAAAATTTACCCTAAAACTGAATTCAATTTTCTGATTTGGTTGCTTTGAATCCCAGCTATCCTTTCTTTGAACCTTAGCTTATGTGGAGAGCCTTGTTCTATTGAAGATCCTTTTCATTTTCTTAAAGTAAAATTCTCATTTTTCCTCCTACTATTTCTATACCTTAATATCTATTGATTGGGTAAAATAAGGAATGGATTATTATGAGGACACAGATCAGGACTTCAGATACTGCATTTGCATAGAAGAGGCAAACAACATGTTTGCTTCATTAAGAAGAAATTAAGTGAATGACTGGTATCCTGCAAATGCTGAATGGCATTGAATGATGATAATATCCACACAGTGGGTTGATGAAATACAGCATTATTCTGAGAGTTTATCTCTGGCTGTTTACATGTCAGCACAGTGCATCTGGTGTATAACTATGCTTTACTGCACTAACCCTCAGCACAAACATAAGCTCAATTCAACATAGGCCCTTATGTTTTGGAGGCCTCCTGTCTCCACAGTACTTCAGAGGTCAGGATTAAGGAATTATTGAAACTGAAGCAGGGACTCAGAAGGTGTAACTCCCATAACCTTTCTCTTCTACCCAACCTACGTCAACAATGCCCCACAGTTAGAAGCTAAATGGACCAGAAGATTTTATTACCGTAAAATAAGATAGGAAAATTAAATGGAAGAATATTCAAACTAATGACTCACTATCTATTAGAATAAATATTATATTTGGTCGTGGTAGCTTGTATGGCAGGCATCGATGCAGGGACTGCGCCTCTTTGTATTTAAACCGGAGATAATTCCCCCCTTTGTTCTCTCTTTCGATCATCGATTCGAAGATTTTAAATTCCTGTTAGACTGCCTAAGCGATAGTTGAACAGAGCACCCGCCTGGAAAGTGGGAGACCTGGGTTCGATTCCCGGCTGCGACAGGCTTTCTCTCTTTCAATTTTTTCATCTAAATATTAAATGACTAATTTTATAGCCAGATAATAGTGATGATGTGGTCAAATATTCCTTGATATTCAGTAATTCTATATGTTACAGAGCATGTACATCCAAGTGATCCATCCAACATCCATTATTATCCAAGTGAGTGTAATTTCTTTCTTTTCTTCTTCAACCTGTTCTTATATGAAGTGTTATTGAGAAAATAACATGGATGCAGAACAAGGAGAAAAGGGATGCTAACCCGATTTAGCTAAAGAACACCTGAAATATTTTAACTAGATATAAATAGAATTTTATGTATTATTCATCCACAATACTTTCTGTCTTTGACATTTTTAAAAAAGTGTAATTAAATCAATCTAATAAGTAGTATACCCCTTCTAGTTGAGCATCAACGCTATCTCGTGGCATCCAGTTGGGTAAATTGTTTATTCTTGTGCTTGGGACTAATGGTAGAGGAAGAAAATTCAGCACGGTGTGTGCAGATAGTCCACAGTCCAACATTAGTGTAATCTCCTTGAATTGCAATATATTGCATGGCTTGTTAGGGTGACTGCTCAAACAATACTGGAAAGAAAACCATTAGAAATTAATGAAAATACATTAATAAATTCTCCTTAATTTTTTTATAAGATTTTTAGTTACAGACAAGAAAACTTTAATTCAGAATCAATAAATAGGGTACAAAGCTCTAAAAAATATATTAAATGACAAACAATGAGTAGCAAGAAAAAATACTACTATATTGTAAATACTTCCATCTGATTTCACATTTCAGGCAACAGAAGTACAAATTCACCACTATAAACGTTGCAAATTGAACGATATTGCCTTCTCTGACTGATTTTCATAACGTACATACATACTCACAAGCCGCATTGTATTCCTATTATTTACTTTCAAAAAGTAATAAAAATATTCAGAAAATATCTAGATGAATAAATTGCATTGGAGAAGATTGTCAGAAGATGATCAGTTAACACATTACACGGCCGATTAAAGAGACCAATATATTTAACTCAAACATTCATGTGGGCGCCCTGCGCGTTTCGGTGCTAAGATTTTTGCAAGCCTGTCCTATCCAATCCTACCGATAGTAGTTTCGAGAGAAAGCTGGGTCGCCGTCAATTGTAGCAGAAACTGGTAAGTTTTCTTGCAAATTTATTGATTTCCTTTATTATTTGACTCAAATTATTAAGCCGAGATATCTGCATTGTTTTCATAAGCGCCTAAGAAGAAGAGGTTTCTTCTTAGACCTTATAAGTTAATGTAGAAGTTGACTTATATGGTCGTTTTATACTTCGGTAAATGAAACAATTTAAGGCTACGGAATAATTTCCTCTTGGTTGATATTTACGAAGATTAAAGAACTTATTTTTAATTTCACAGTAATATAAAAAAATCGTGTTGTAGGCAATAATCGTAAAAATTAAATCGATTTCAATAAGTTATCTATATAACGTAATTTCTGCTTGTAATCACAAAAATTATGTTATTGCAGGCGTATAAAGATGATATCTTTAAGAAGGACATAGATTTATTTAAATGGATTCATAATAAATGTTATGGTTTTATCCTACAGAAAGCCTGACCATAGTTTGTTTAATTTATTACCTCTCCAGTTCTTTGGGAGCTAGGCGATTTGATCATTATTGCAAAATTCTCTTTGCGTTTGCTTATAATATTTTAGTAAGACATTTGCTTTGGTCTAATAAGTAGGTCAGGAATCTCGCTGTTCGAAATCGCGTTTCATTATAAAATTCCTAGCCGTTTTGGCGAGGAATCTATTTGTCTATTATAAAATTTAGACCAAGTTTGAAATTTATTCCGTCCTACTGTAGGCATGAGTATTAGAAGGCAAGTTTTGTATGATGTTCTGCTGAAACTGAATTGGCTTCCTACGTGCTTTTAATTTAATACATGTTTTTGTGTTTAATATGAACGTATAATAATTTAGTGTGCCTTTAAGTATGCTTGTGACCTATGCTATTAAACTTGACCTTATGAAAAAGAGATAATCCCAGGCTTCATTCAATCAGTTTTTCGAACCTTTAAATCTCGGCAGTTATTTTTTCTACTTCTTAATAATCTAAAAAAGCAGAGTAGAACGTAAAACTCTGTATTATCATTTTAACAATAGTTGAGCTTTGGAATTGATGATAGTGAATTTTTAACATTGGAAACAGAAAATTTAGAAACAGGGCCGGCCCGAGTTATATCGGCGCTTCTGAAGCACCTCTTACGTTTAAATATTTTTAATAAACAATTTATTAATGATTTTAAATTTATTCGGCAATTTTTTCTTTTAATTATGAAAGTGTAAGTTATTGCTTTTACAATTAGATGGAGATAATGGATCGATTAATAGAAAGTGAATACACTTTTAGAATTGATGATTAGTAACTATAAGTTTGGATCGAATCGTTAATAATTATATTTGGGTTTCATTTAACAATTATATTCCTAAATCTTCCTGCTAGGCCTGGTTTTTGTGATTGCTTTAAAATTCCATTCACTGCTAATTATTGATTATTAAAAATATGCAACAGCAAAACACATTACTTTGTCACTTGTTGAAATTTTTAAAACTACCTGAAACTTACGTGATTAAAATTGTCCTCACCCGAAACTAAAAGGGCTAACAGCATCATTTTTGGCCGATACTGCTATAAATATATATATGTACCCTCATTCCAAAGTAAACTATAACCTTGCTCATCGAAATTATCATGTTGTAGTCACAGTAAGAACAAATATGAAATGTTGAATTCGATTCTGAAGGTAGTTGTGAGAAATTAAAAATTGCAGCATTGATGGAAGAAAATAATATCTTACAATAAAGATTAACAACTAGGGATAGAATAATTGCCAGATGACAGTTATCTTGCCACTAAAAAATTCTAATGGGTGTCTCATTGATTACCAAAATAATTCTATATGATATTACATACATTCAGACTTGAGTCTTCAGTTTGATTCTGTACTTCAGTGAAATTCTTTGATAAAAGCATTTGAGCAATCAAGTGAAGTGTTTTTATCAAATGAATTTGATAAAAACAGAAATTCCTTTTTGAATCCGTCTATATGCTACACGTAACAGTATAGGTAGCCAGCACAATTTTAATTTCTGATTCTGATAAATTTGTGTGATTAAACTAACTCCAAGTTTATTTTAAGAACTTATTTTAATAACACACATATAACACTACACAAATATATTCATTTTTCGCTGGAGTCACTGCTGTCATCATTTTCATTTTCCTCCATATTTACATCCTCTTCCTCATCTTCACTTAGTGGTTGGTCATCTGTTTTCCCTAACATCTCAAATGATCCATCATTGTTCCACACAAATTTCATTTCCACCTTGAACTGAGCCATTTGAATGTTCAAAAGTTTCTGTAATAAGGAGATCATGTTAAGCATTTAATTAGTTCACTACAACTATTTAAATTTCTCTTTTTAGAAGGAAAAACATTAAGAAGACATTAATAAATTTTAAAGTATCTATCAGAAATTTTACAAAGCATGAAAAAAGAGAAAAAGTAGTCAATTCCTTTCAAGCATCTCCAAAAGTAAGAGTTCATTACAGACAAATTGGTGCAACTCTATAATCACATAATATCAAGGAGGGATTACATACAATGAAAGTCAAGATAACATTACAATTACATTAAGCTAACTTACCAATATTCGGGCTTGTTCTGGCGTCAACATATCCCCTTTCTTACAAACTGTATATTCTTTTATCAGTGTCACTACCCCTGTTGATGAGAAAGATTTAGTTCATTCAGTAACAATGAAATGGACACATGGTGATTGCTATCGGAAATAGTGAAGTTCTACTTTTAAACCTCAAGAGACCTGTTCACATTTAACATGAGGTACATGGTGTATGAGAATTAAATTTGGTTCTTTACAGGCAACACCTTAATTGACTGAAGACAGGTAATACTAATACCACAAAAATACTACATATAAATAAGTCAGTTAATTCTATTGCTTCAATTGCTTCCACTTAGATTCATTTCCTTGCATACATCCCAGAGTGCCTTATAAGGAATAAGATTAAACATTTGTTCTCCCAAAATTTTAGTTCTTATGATAATACTATTTTTGTTTTCGTCATTTTCCTCTCCCAACAGTTTGTTCATGCAAAAATAATGACAAAGATCAAAGTGGAAATAAACACTAAAAGAGAAAGAGAGAATTTGTATTATAAAAAGAGAGTAAGCCTGTAGGATGAAAATAATACAGGTTCAGAAGTTACAAACATACTAATGGCAATAGTATTAGTATGAAAGTAGATGAGAGTCTGTTATCAACTTTTGATTGCTTGTAATTAAAGTGAGTTGGATCATTAGAAAACTTACGCGGAAGTAAAACTGCAGAATTTGAGGTAATGGCTATTTAAGATATCAATTGAACAGCAGCAGAAGAAGTAGAGCTGAATGATAGAAAATGCCTGAAGAAATTCACGATAGCATGATTCCTGGAAACATTCCAGATGGTGAATGTTTCTTATGATACTTATAGCTGATTTTTACCCAAAATATCTTTAACAGATTCAAGGCGTGCAATGATTATTGTTGGACTATAGTTTTAGGTTGAGTCAAGGATTAAAGTATTATTAAACAATAATAAAACCAAGGGTAATCTAAAAGTTAGTACTACGTGTAAAGAGAATGGCTATGTATTTTAAGGGAAATAAATGAGAGGCTGCTTCCTACATCCTCGTTGAGCAAAAAAATGAAAATCAAGGAAACTAATGTGGAAGAGCTAAGCTGAGAAAATAAGAATGAATAAATTTTAACTTATAACTCAAATACCAGGGGGTTTGAGTTGAAGAGGAAGGATCAGGTTTATTCCGGATTGTAAATTTGCCTAACATAAATGTTAGGCCACACTATAAGCAAGAATAAGGTAATTTTGTATAAGAAGACAGCTTGATGATGACAATAAGGAAATCATTAAATGTCAAAATGACTTCAGAAATAATTCAATTTCCATATAAGAACATTGGCCACACCCTTACTTTTAAGGCATGGTACTACATAAGTCAGAGACCTTGAGGAAAAAGGATGATAAAATTGAAGGAGTTAATTTAAGGAAATATTAAAATTAAAGAGGAGAGAATTTCTACAAAATTCATTCATGAGCAATCATTTTATAATATAGAAAGGTATTACAATTGAATAAACTTGAGCAATCTTCAATATGCTTATCAAAGTTAATTACTACCATGGAAATGCAGTGTTTCTAAGAAACTCTAATAGTTGTATTAATTAAAAAGGACCAGCTCCCAGAGAAAAATCGTTCACTAAACCACAACTGAATACATAAAATTATCCAGGTTTTGCAGCAATGCTACATCATTAGGAGAAGTAGATGATGTAGTGTTGAAATGGTGATGTAATGTTACTGCAAAACATGTGGTTTTTGTATTTATTTGTGGTAAGATAAATTGTTTCTCTCATGGAGCATGTGTTAATAATTAACAAAAGAATATATCAATTAAAAGAACTTGATGTGCATTTCCAAAATTAAAAAATTCAAGGGGATTTTAGTACAACATGCAAACATATCGAATATAAGACCTAAACTCTGTCTAAATATTTAACCACTAACTTCTTCCCTGAATGGGCAAAATCCTTTAATGGGACTACTTTTTATCCTCATAAGTAATTAAAATGGGCAGTACAGTTTAAGTAATAAACACCACCAAGTAATTTACTTTTTTGTTATGCAAAATTGTTAATTATTGATAATCTGCAAATATATATGCACAGTGATAACTTATTTAAATTATTTGACATGTCAGACATTCTTTTCTCCTTTCATCAATTTAGACATTTTTACATAGCAACAAAAAAATTTATTTTCATCAAATTTGATATATAAATGTATCTGGGTTACTCTTTCCTTGGCAATTTCTTTCTTTCACATAAATTAAGCACAAAGTAATGCATGAAAAATGTTCGACAGCTGAGAGTACTCTTAGTTCACACACAATATACTTGAAAGATACATATTTTCAATATTTGAATTAACAGCACCAGCAGTTTCATTGAACAAAGCTTACAACAATGCAGATATATGTCATATGTAATGCTGGTTTCCTGACTAGCTAAAAAAAATAGTACCAAGATATTACTATTCAGAGTTAAAATACAAAACTGTTCGGCATAATTTTCTAGGTAATAAGCTCAAAAGAATTTTTTCATTAACAAGGAGCCTCACAGTTGCATTTAAGTTTTCCCTTGATCTAAATGACTCTATTCCCCCCTCATTTATTAGGATAAATGAGGGGGAACCAAGTATGTTCTGGTAAGTAAATTTAAATTTAATACCACTCAAATCTTCACTTACAGTCTACTTTAATTCTACACCCTTTTCAGTGATCTATATCCAGTCATACTACTAGCTTGCACCAAATTCAATTTATACAAGTACATGCTTACAGCCAGTAAAAAACTTGATCTACTCTCATTTGACTGCCAGGTTTACCAACAATTGTTTCTAATCCAAAGTATAATGGTGTTAGTCACTGAAAACCACACTATCTTTTATTAAATGTATTTTATTCTGTAAAAGCCTACCAACGTAAACTTATGATTACCTCTTTCCAAACTGGTGGGCAAACCAAGTTGTCTCAGATGAGGCTCCATAGAATGTGGAAACTGTGATAATGGTCCAGCTTCTAAAATGACTGTGTCCGTAGCTATGTTTCCTGACCTAGCAAAATCTGTTTCGTGGTAATTTTCAAACCACCTAAAGGCCACAAAAAAAACATTAAAANATACCAATAGAAGTATGTGGCATAACGCTAGCATATTTATCAGGTGAAACGTGTATCGGATTCTTAGCAGATGATAAAATTCCATTCGCCGATAAAGCGTATATTGTGCTCGGAAGGGAGATTAGTTGCTCGTATCCTGTTTGTAAGACACGTCTATTGATTTCGTCTGTGCGGAAGGATATTGGCGTTCATGGTTTGTGTATGGGGTGGGTAGAAGGAAACTTTCTAGGGTGAGTTGGGCCAACGTAATATGCAGATAGCGCAAACTCTTCTGCAGACAACCGCCAGAAATCGATCCCCTCGTTCCCCTTCGCCCACCCAGCTTCACCTCCCCCTACTAGTTCCTCCAGTGAATTTCAAACTAACCATTAGGTTCCACTTGATATTTTTGAATCCCCAAGATAGACCTGCATGTATGTATTATTTCTCTATTCATTTAAAGGTGACATGTCCTTTCCTTATGCACAGGTCTTTAATAACGAGCAGTGAAGCAAAACGAAGATCAACGTTCTACAATGTAATGAATTAGCTAAAACGTACTAACAAACTATACCATTGTGTTTGCTTGAGCTATTATTCACAAACTAATAAACAATTTTGCAAGAATATTGATATTGAAAAGATGTATGAAATAGTCTTATGGGGTAATCCCGCTTCCATACATGTGGCTTCTCGATTTCTAATTATGCCAAATTACCGAACATGCTATCGCCTGTTGTGAGTCTATTTTTACATGGTATGGATTAGGTGACGGTGATGAATTAATTATTGTAATGTAAGTTTAGAGCAAGTTCACTCAGTCGAAGAAGCTGATTGCAAAAGATCACGAGAAAACATCTTTAATACACCACATCTCCGCTAATGGCGGAAATCTTAAAATATGAAAAAATAGTCAACCCAGATCTAATTCAAACAAAATAATCCACTCAATAATATTGAAAACCATATCATCATCTTAAATAACTCTGATGAATGATTTGTAAAAGACTCACTTGACAACTTCTTCTTTCTTCTTATTGGTAAAGAGAAGTCCACATTGTCCTTTTAACTGGGCTGCCAATTTATGTATGTTTTTCTGAACCTCTTCCTCTGGTGTACGTCCCAAACCCACTGCCATGACTTTGTTTTTTCCAAAGAAAAATCTGCAACATAATCAGTATTGTCAATTAAGAAAATTTATTTAAATGTTTACTCTACGACTCACTTACCGTATTTATACGAACCTACTGTTTCGCCAGTCACTTCTCAGATCCTTTAGTTTGCCATTTCGCATGTTCTGAACTGAGAAAGCGAACACGTGAGAATAATTTTCTACGCATCTCCTTAATTCGCCAACCAGCTGCTGTTTGAACTGTAAACCCTTTTTTATTGTTTTTGTCAGAGATACTGAAATATTCACCAAAACATTAAGGCATACAAAGTAAACGTGAAAATGAAATACAATGAATATGTTACTTGCTTACCTTTCTTGTCGCGTTTTGATTTAGGCATTTTTAGCTATAATTATTATTGTATTAAAGATACCCGGTATACTGCTTAGGCTGATTACTGCTCTGAGTTTTAAATGGAAATCTCACGTGCTCAGCTTTCGTTGCGCTTCAAAGTGTTATTTTCGACATTTTTCCTGACTGCAGATGGCAGAAGATTCTTTTCAGTTGTCTTCTGTTCGAGGCAGTTTTCCTTGTCCCTCACTGTCCTAGCGCCAAATTATCCTACGGTAAGCAATTTCTGCTAGTTTTTCCTTGCAAAATTCTTAGTTTACAACTAGTTTTAATTCGATTTATTAGTTAGTTTGCTTTTAATCGAGGAAAGTGCGTAATTTAAACCGATAAATTAGAATTTATACTAATCGTTGTAACAGAGGACGAAATGTGATTTTTCGCCTTTGTAGCGATTTTATGAGTAAATGATCAACTTCTAAGTATTATTAATTTGCAATAGAATTTTTTATTATACTAGCGCGTTTCAATTCATTTCTGGAACATCTGTATTACAATTTTTGACGAGAGTATGACTTCAGTAGTACCCGTGATTCCGGCTATGAGGACCCCTCTTTTACGCTGTGGGTTCTGTGGTGTCCTGGGTAGATTGTTAGTGTGTAGAAATTTGTGTTGAATTTTATAGGATTTGGTTCCTACGGGGCTATTTTTATAAAACGTAAGTATTGTAGAAGTTTATTATGATATTATTCATGATACCCATTTTCATTTATTTATGATTTTTAAATGATGAGCACGGCATTGAGCGAGGGAAAGTATCATGGCGAGAGAATGTGGAATAGGTGTGACGCATTGAAGGAGTGCTGTTAGCTGGTTCGCCATCTTGTTTCGTGCCGGCTTCGCGATTATCGCATTCTTATATATTGTCATTGGATAGTGATGTACTTGTGAGTGACTTGTGCATAGTTCTTAAGGGAAGAATAAAGTGATTATCAGTAAGTAGCCTAATTTTCTCTTCACTGATCTCTAGTGGATCTATTTATTTCCGTGAATGATAAGGCTCTGAAATTCTGATCCGGAAATTTCGTCAGTTTTTTCTAATTCTATAAGGGTTGAAATTAGAACCATCGTTCGATTCCTTGTCTTTGTCCTCATTTTATAAGTGTTAGAGGTTATGGATTATTGATGGTTAGACTGTGTAATGAGCTCAACTATGCCGCACGTGGTCATCGGTCGATATTATTTAATTTGTATGTCTCGCAATCGATTTGTTTTTAAATTTCATCTTATTGATCCGACGTTGTTTTGCATAAGGTATCGATCCGATGAGAATGGTCATCGTGAAAGCTACTCGACCTCGTCCCCCTCTACCTTAGCCTACTCCCCCGTCCACTCGTCTTCGGCCCTGCAATGAACTCGGCCACTGCAGATGTATTTCTTCCCCTACCTATCATTTTCGCATGAGCTGACCAATGACATGAAATACCAAATATTCGCTCCATTGATTAATTTTTTAAGGAATACATAATTGTAACAGCAATACGGAGTTAATGGTAATATTCCGCAGCATGACACATTTGCTTCTACTGAAAATTTCATTCGTATTATTTTACATACTGGACTTTCTTTGGTATATATTTCCAGTGTGTGAAAGTGGGCGTTAATATTTGATTTAGGAAATTGGTTTGTGTAATCAGTTTAACTGATACCAATAGAAGTATGTGGCATAACGCTAGCATATTTATCAGGTGAAACGTGTATCGGATTCTTAGCAGATGATAAAATTCCATTCGCCGATAAAGCGTATATTGTGCTCGGAAGGGAGATTAGTTGCTCGTATCCTGTTTGTAAGACACGTCTATTGATTTCGTCTGTGCGGAAGGATATTGGCGTTCATGGTTTGTGTATGGGGTGGGTAGAAGGAAACTTTCTAGGGTGAGTTGGGCCAACGTAATATGCAGATAGCGCAAACTCTTCTGCAGACAACCGCCAGAAATCGATCCCCTCGTTCCCCTTCGCCCACCCAGCTTCACCTCCCCCTACTAGTTCCTCCAGTGAACTCGGAACCGTGACGCGCTTCCCCTTACGTTCCTCATCCCCTCACTACATTCTATAGAGCTCCCGACCTGCCACCCATTATTCCATTCTTTCCACACCCGTAGTTAGGACAGTCGTGGTTTGAACGGTTGAAGACGAGGTTCGACATCGCTTGCGCGTGGTCCTTACGCCGGTAATGTAAGGTTTTAATCCGAAATAGGAGTACTAAGGGTATATGTAATTTTTATAGTTGGATCGGTGGTGTATGCGGGTGTGAATTAATTCAAGAGATTTAATGGTATGCATTGACATTGCTTTTGTCGGAATTGTAGAAATATTTTTATACAGGCAAAGAATTAATCGATAATTAATTTATTTTCGGTCTTTCATTCATTTTGCATTCTTAATAGCTGGGAACTGCCGCTCCGTTATAACCGGGAGTGTGAGTGAGTGTGGGTTATCGTGAATAGTGGGAGTGGAACGCGGGAGCTGCTGGCGATCGGCGAACTTCTTAAGGACGAGCCGTGTACTAAACTAGGAAGATGTCCGTCGATAAGGAGGAATTGGTGCAGAGGGCCAAGCTGGCGGAGCAAGCTGAACGGTACGACGACATGGCCGCCGCGATGAAAGCGGTCACGGAAACAGGAGTGGAGCTCTCAAACGAGGAACGGAACCTTCTTTCCGTCGCGTATAAGGTGAGTGGAAAGGCGTGACATCCCGCCCCGGCGCCCCACCCCTCATTTCAACTTTACCCAGGCTCTATCCATCGCTCTCCCTACGCTCGCTCGCCCCCTCGTCGCTTCCATGCATAGCCCTTGTCAGTCGAGGGCGTGGCGTTAGAGTGACGGCGCATAATGGCTAATATTTTCTAGTGTTATAGTAACTGTATAAAATCTGGGTTACATTATGCTGTAGTAGTCCGAGTTTGGAAATGGCGTTATCGTCCATTGTCGTTATCATCGTATCTTATTTTTCCGTTCCTTTTTATCGAATATCAGTGATCCTGCGAATAATTCGGCGTTAATTACGTGAAAACTATTCCGATTCTAGTAGTCCGTCGCACTTCCATCGGAAGTCCTCATCTCGGATCTTTAAAATCACTCCGGTTTTTTTGGGAAGGAGTCTTAGCAAATGGACATTAGTGTTATTTTGTCAAAACTATTTTCTACGAATAAATCAATGAATTTAATTAGTAACCCGACTAAATTTACTCTAATAAAGTAAGTCTTACGGTTCATTCTTTTACATAAAAAACTCAAGAGCCTATAGTTTGACTAATCATTCTTACATTTGGATAAGGTTTTTGGAACACATTTATTGATCCTATTNTCACTGAAATTAATGTTAATAAGACAGTGTAGTTCATTTAAGAACATGAATGCTGTTATTTTGGTGTGGTCTATTTTGAGGGGATGCTGTGTTATACAGGTTGATTATCGGAAGTTCAGTCTATAAAATTATTGCATAACACTATTGGTTAGCATTAATGCAGTAATAAAAAGTTTCTGCTGTTTATAAACTCTATGTAGTAATATTTAACATGTAACCTTTCATTCCCAACCTGCAATTGTAACAATTTGAACCTACTTACAGAATTTAGTCTATGGTATTTGTTATGCCTTCTATCTCGTTTGTTAGTTGCCTAAGGTGATTTATCAATACAGTCTTGTACCATTGATTAGATTTAATTCAGCTATTACAACTCCACATATAGGCATGGATAATATTCCATGGCTCTGGGTTAAGAGGTTTAATTTTAAGATCTCATTACCTTACCATTATTGTAGGCATAAAGTGACCCAAGAAATTGAGATTGGACCTTCATTTTTCTTATAACTGTAGATTCTGCAACCTATTGATTGCCATTTGAAGTGATGGAAAGTACATAAACAATGTTGGGAATAATAGCTACAATAATATCAATCTTGCTCTTTATGCAACATGATTCATTCTTCACAGATAAAATTAATTTTAAACAATTTGGGGTAGTTGGTGAAATGTTGAATTTTCATCAAATTTTTATCTAGGAGGAGAGAAATTATGATTATATTACTGTCTCTATTATTCCTCTTTTCATGGTTCTTCATTAACTGATTTTTNTTTTGTTATGCAAAATTGTTAATTATTGATAATCTGCAAATATATATGCACAGTGATAACTTATTTAAATTATTTGACATGTCAGACATTCTTTTCTCCTTTCATCAATTTAGACATTTTTACATAGCAACAAAAAAATTTATTTTCATCAAATTTTTATCTAGGAGGAGAGAAATTATGATTATATTACTGTCTCTATTATTCCTCTTTTCATGGTTCTTCATTAACTGATTTTTTTTTCTTTTAAGCTGGATAAAATTTTATTCTCCCACTCAAACTGCCACTAATTGCATATACAGTGCTCACATACTGGATCTTTTTTATTATCGGATTTAGTGTTAGATGAAATTCATGTGTGTAACTTGCTGAACTGGATAATTATATTCATAGGCATTCTCAGATAGTGTGTTGAAGTCAACTTTTTGAAATGAGTCCTTTGAAAAGAATTTTCTGATTTAAATGTTTTTAAAATTTTAGAAATTGCCTTTTCAGTATCTTGAGCTGTTTAATTATCAATCTTGGGTATTTAATATTTAACGATGTTTAAGTTCAGGTGGACCCAGAATTTCAATCCTCTTCAATCAATGTTTAGTTTTTTTGTTCAGCTGTGTGTACATGAAAGACATTTTGGAAATACTTTGAACTTCACTTGTATTGCAATGGGATTTTGTCGTGTTATTGGAGTTCACTTCATAGGACTACCAGGGCTTACTTGGATTCTAAGGCAGCTATATTTGAGTGCATATTCTGAGAGTATCCTTCCTGGGTATACCTAAGATTTAACTTAGCTATGGATGGGGTATCTTGACTTGATTTAGCTCTATTTTCACCATAATAACTGATGTACAGCAAAGCTTTTGATTTATTTAAAATGTCAATCATTGCATATCCAATTAGCAATATAATTGTAACTAACTGATCAATGTCATTGAGCCTTTAATCCTTAGTTTGAGGTAAAAATGTTAAGATTTAGAAGGGTCATATTAAGGCCAAGCTGTATGTTTCTTTCTGTAAATGTGAATTTAGTAAAGCCTGGTCTTCCCAGTAGGAATTTTTAGTATAAATGACAAGCTCCCTATTCAAGGGAGTGGTATTATATTACATAATTTTGTTAGACCAAATTTTATGCTAAATGAAGAAAAAAGTGAAGTATGGTTATTTTCTAAATTGTAAGATGGGGATGGGAAGCTTTTTGTGAAAATACTAATTCTAGTTTAAATATGAGGTATAATTGGAATGAGCCATATTTTGCAGAATCCTTTAGATTGCAACATTATTAAACTTTGCAATTTACTTTGTCTTGGTCTTCAGCTATTTAGAAGATAAATTAAGACTTATGGAGTACCATATCAAGTTATATAATATGTTGCAAGATGAATTTTTTAAAGTCTTTCCTTGTAAACTTGCATCTTCACTATACCTTTAAAAATATTATGGTTGTAACTTGTGTATTGTTTGTGTTGTGCAGAATGTAGTTGGAGCAAGGAGGTCATCATGGCGTGTCATTTCATCAATTGAGCAGAAAACAGAAGGCTCTGAACGGAAACAGCAGATGGCCAAGGAATACAGGGAAAAGGTCGAAAAAGAACTCCGGGAAATCTGCTACGATGTTCTTGTAAGTATCTGAATGGAATGAAAACAAAGTTGATATGAAGTTGAAAAATCTTTCTCAACAATATTATATAGAGAGTATGATGTATTTTTTTGTTAAAATTTGTTTGTGTGTGAAAGCTGCGGATTCTTTCATAGTAATTATAATTGTTGTGGTATGATATTCTTGTTATTTGCTGTAAATCCATTAAGAGTATTTTAAGACATTCTTGTTAGCAAGGGTGGTTATAATTTGATAATTGACTCAGATCTCATTTAATTCATTTTAAATCACTCTACTAGAGATGAGTGAAATCAGTATAATTTGTAATGACTTTTTATTATTTTCTGTATGGATTGAAGTGTCTAATTTGATGCATCCCATTGGGTACTCTGCAACTACATCTAATTTAATCTGGCTTAAGGCATATGTTAAACTTTGAAGGAGAATTATTAGAAAAGTGAATGAGATCAACTTATGTTGTGACAGTTAGCCTAAATGTTTGTTATTGCTAGATGTGATTAGTGGATTTATGTATTCAATCATTCTTATTTACAATGATTTTTGTGTTTTTGGATCTCAATGTATCATTCCGTTTTTAAAAATGTCACCTTATTTTATTCACTGTCTAAATGAAATAAGCGTTACAAAAGTTATGGGTATTGTTTTGTAGGATTTCTCAAGTTTGATTTGAATTTATTTAGTTTTCAATGAGTTTTTAAATATTTTCCTTTTATTATTTAGCTTTCCTCTTGTTTATTTTTCTTTGTCCACTGAAAGATGTATGCTGGGTATTTTCCTCATTTTTAGCTTTGTAGAAGTAAGGGCTAGGTACTTCGTGTCACTGAAATTAATGTTAATAAGACAGTGTAGTTCATTTAAGAACATGAATGCTGTTATTTTGGTGTGGTCTATTTTGAGGGGATGCTGTGTTATACAGGTTGATTATCGGAAGTTCAGTCTATAAAATTATTGCATAACACTATTGGTTAGCATTGATGCAGTAATAAAAAGTTTCTGCTGTTTATAAACTCTATGTATATACACATATACCATGTCTGTGTATATTTATCTGAAGTAACTTAGCTGTAGAATCTTGTATGATAAATTCATGCTTATAACTTATTTTGAGTTATTTTTATTGGGGATGCATTAAATATATCTTCTTACTAAGTTTTGATTTTGTAAAGCTGGGTTTTAAATCAGTTCTTAGGTGTGTTGTAATTGGGTCAAGGTCTACCTCTTTGTCATGTGATACCTATGTTGGTTCTGCTTAAGATTGCGGAACAAGGTGTGCAGCAGTAAAAGTTTGAGCTTTGTACTCCATTCTTGGAGTCATATTTGCGTGAAGAATTCTCATTTCTATTGCTACGTTAAAGTATATCACGACACAAGGAAATAAAACTTATTATCTCATTGCTCAAATACTCTTTTGATACCATTATTATATAATTGTTCATTAAATGACTGAAATTTTTTTCATGAAAACATGTAACGAGCCAACGATTATTTTTTCATTGTTAAATTTTGTTATATGGAAAGTGGTAGTTAATGATCCTTTGACCACAATAATTTGACATTGATATCAAGTAACTTGACTTTATTAAATTGCATTTAATAGCTAACAGTGTACGTTCTTCTGGCATGCTGCTGTGATAGTAGAAGCACCTCAGCTTATGGTCAGATAGGATTTTGATAGTTGATTTTTTGCAAATTGTGTGCGCTCAAATTGGTGATATTACAGCAGAGACTTAATTCATGTTGTTATCAATATAGACTATGGAGACATCTTTTTAAGACTAATATTGTAAACCATATAGATTGATGGATAGTAGAAATACATTGGTGCGTAGGTATGCGTGTCAGTGCTTTACTACCAGAATTTTTAGTGAGCCCTGCAACATAAAGGAAACCAAGATACATCCATTTACTTGAAATTTTTTTCTTTAACAATTTTCAATATATAATCCTTATGATTGGAGCAATATATGAAATATCGTGTAGAAAGAAAGATTTGTGGGTGAATCCATTTATTTTTTATTTTTTTTAGGGTCTCCTTGACAGATACCTTATTCTCAAAGCCAGTAATGCAGAGAGCAAAGTTTTCTACCTTAAAATGAAGGGAGACTACTATAGGTACCTAGCAGAAGTTGCAACGGGAGACAACAGAGTTGGTAAGTCGTGTGGCTTCATATTTGTCTTGAAATTCTTGAAGAATCTCAAATCATATTGATAACAAGTATAAGGACATATATTTCAAATTTCTTCAATTTTTAAAGGTTGCTTACTGGTGTTAAATTTTCTTTTGTTAAGGATCTACCATATTATATTTTTGAGTCAATGTATAAGTAGGTTTCATTTCATGTGCATGCCAAAGAACATTGTTTCAGCAAAAAGTTGTATAAATTTGAAGACCTTCTAATCAGTGGTCTAATAGGTTATATTGGGACCTCTGATTAGAGGATATGCACTAGTTAAATTTCATGGCCGGGAAGTTTGAATTGGTGTGCAAGATACCCCTGCAACACACATTATACAAATGATAAACTTGATTCTTTTAGTTTGATTTGAGCAATTTTTTTTGTTGGGGTAAGTGTTCAGGTTCAACAGGCTTTCATTTTTTACTAAGTTGTCTGAGAAAAAAAGTCGAGTGACTTCTTATTTTTCCAATTTTGAGGTTTATATGTTGCTTATCAGTTGCCAATTAATAGTTTTAGTAAAGGTTTTGAAAAAACCTTTGATTAATTACATTGCATATCATATGAAGTTTATTTAAAGTTTTTGATATACTCATTTGCGTTGAGGATATGTAAGGTCTTTTATTATTTCTGTCTGTGAAATTGGGATTTCCTTTGGTGTTTCACCATTAATTATTTGGTAGTGTGCAGGACTTCATTTTAAGTATGTTCTACAAAATATAGGTTGGTTAGCTTTTCTTATGACTAGTCAATCATTTCAAGTATTTGCATTGAGTTACTATATATATTCTTTTAATTCATCTGTATTACATTAATGTATTTAATCATGTTAAAAAAGATTTTGAAACATTCATGGCAACTTCTGAATTTATAGGTGTGATTTTTATTTTAACTTTTGCTCCAAGACAGAGCTGACCTGCTGTCCAGTTCCTAAAATCAGCATGTGGAAATTTTGTGAGTGACCCCTTGCGGGGTGTCCTAAAAGATTGGCTTTTTCAGGCGTCGTGGACGACTCTCAGAAAGCATACCAAGATGCTTTTGAGATCAGTAAGGTGAAGATGCAGCCCACACATCCCATCAGGCTGGGCTTGGCCCTCAACTTCTCCGTCTTCTATTACGAGATCCTCAACTCGCCGGATAAGGCATGTCAGCTGGCGAAGCAGGTTGGTCGGAGCAGAGTGGTCTTCTGCAGTAGACAAGAAATTTCTCCCATTATTTTTTAATCATTTAATTCTTCCCCTCACATGCTGTTTTTCTTGGTGAAAGTATCGGAAGACTGCAAATAGTTAGCAAGCTGAGAAAGTTCACATTTATGGGTCTTTACTTTTGGCCTGAGGAGGTGCTGATGTTTCTGGGGGATGTGATGGAGGTTTCCTTTTTATAGAAGATTCTTATTTATTTTATTTTTTCCTCCCTTGTCTTTTCTTGCTTCCTTTGCCCTCCCAAATTTCTTAACCCTCCCAAATTGCCTTGGCTTTCCTATCCATACTTGAAATCATGTGTATGTTACACCTTTTACTGCGGTCTGCACTTCTGGGAATCGCTTCTGCCCTCATTGCTTCATCATTGGTATCTGCTAATGCCTAAAACCCTGTAACCTATCTGCCAATTCTCTGTGCTTTGTCCTCTGTCTGCTACCCCTCTGCCACTATCCCATCACTGCACAGGTGTGGTGAAGGACTCACAGAAATCATACCAGGAGGCCTTTGATATATCCAAGGGGAAACTGCAGCCAACGCACCCCATTCGTCTTGGCCTGGCCCTCAATTTCTCAGTTTTTTACTATGAGATTCTTAATTCTCCTTCACAAGCCTGTCACCTAGCCAAGCAGGTTTGTTTACTCTTGGAATTGGATTGCAAAGTCACTAATTTCAGTTTGAGCAAGTGAGTTCAGTAGATACAAAGCACTTGACATCTGTTGTCAAATCAATTCTGTTTTTGCTTAAGATCAGGTGGGGTTTGTTTCAAAAGCATGTAGTTTTCAGTGATGAATAATTCCTTTCTTGGCTAACAACTTTTCGTTAGATTGTTGTGATTAGGGAGATTTATTTGAGCATTCAAATTTTGTTTGTCCATCACCAGTGCATTGGTGCCTCCTTACCATATGTGCTTTTTTGCCTCATTTTAAGCATGTATCCTCTCTAACCCTTAGTTTCCACCTAACCTTTTTAAAAATCTTTACCTACTCATTGCAATGCTTTGCATATGCAAGTTGTCTAACATTTTAATCTTCAATTTTGTGCTCTCAACAATTGTTAAATTAACTTTGCAAGGTGTGGCCCCTATTCGGCCATTATTGCAGCCTCTTTTAATAAATTACTGTACTTGCCTGAATGAATGGACATCAATATCATGTCAAAGTAGTCATAAATTCATCTGACTCATACTATGAGTCTCGTGATGAGCTTCAATAATTAGATTTTTAGCTATTTTTGCAAGTAAGGCTGGTTAATTTTCTCTAACATATTTGGATGTTATTGATATAGGTGCCTTATGAAATGATATAACTCTCCTAGCTTTATTTTGGAAACTTTAATGCATCTTGCAAATTCTTAGTAATGCCCTTGTAAGAAATGTGTAAACTTATGATTACAATATTCCATTATTTGAAAGTGGATTGAGAAGTCTATATTTAAAACTTTTCTTTTGGATTTAATCTATATTTTGTTTAAATGTAAGACCAGATTTTCTGATAAGTTTATCGCATTTATATTTTGTTCTTAATACAATATTTGTCAGTAGATTAAATTCTTGATTCATTGGTTAACCTCATTTGAGTATGATATAAGAAATTGATAATTTATTATGTTACAAATTTTAGTATTACATTTGACCCAGCAATATGGGAAAACATTTCCTGGAAAATTGATAATTCAGGCAGTTACTGTAATTCTGAATGAGTGAAGACTTACTAGTTTGAAATAACATTAAGCTGCTGATTTTAGAGCCTAGTGGCTCACATGCTCCTATTGATTTTTAATGTAGGCTTTCGACGATGCCATAGCAGAGTTGGACACCCTCAATGAAGACAGCTACAAGGACAGCACACTCATCATGCAGCTGCTGAGGGATAACCTCACACTCTGGACCTCGGACACACAGGGGGATGGGGATGAGCCCCAAGAAGGGGGGGACAATTAATATGTAACCTCAAATTAAGAAAAGAGGAGGCAAGGGATGGAGAGAGATTATGGAGGGATGGAGAGGAGTTGGAAAGGCGGTGAGAGCTGGAAGGTGGGTTGCTTGAAGGGAGGAGAGGTGGGTGGGGGAAGGAAGTTATGTTGTTAGGAGGATGGTGCAGTATATATATATTTTTTTTAATCGTAAATTTTCTTTTTTTATTTTTCCTTACCACTCACCACTCCTTGTCTTTAAATCTACCTTCAAGTTATCATCTCTCATGCTCCACTGCACAATACCCTGTTAATGCAGCACTGTGCCTGGGCGTGCACATCGTTACCCTTCCCTCTTTAAGCCAGTTGCATCCCTCCTGCCAATTGGACCTCAGCCCACCCTAGTACTTGGACCACGTTTGAGGGGTCCATCTTCGATTCTTTTTGCCAATGACCCTTTCTCTATTGTCTTCCCCCACTTCCTCTAGCACTGCTTTTCCATCTATTGCTGATTTCCTGGCTTATTTCTGTTCCTACCTCACCGAAATGTCCTCAACCATGTAAATTAACTCTGACTGAATATGTCACTTTGCATCATTTGTGTATCATCTGATTGTTGACTGAGGTATTTTCACATTGCGAGAAGAAAACTGTGGAAAGAGGTGGGAGGGAAAAAATGAATTAGCTACGTTATGAGTTGCAAACCTACATTTGGATTATGTAGAATTTAGAGGTGGTTGGAATATCTGGGCTTTTCTCCCCACCTCTTTTCTCCTGTGAATTGTAATTACCACTGAAAGCTGATGTAAGAGAAGCAGAAATAATGTTGGGGCCCTTTTCCACCTTCCCTTTTTGAACTGAAAGAAATATATAGAACCAATCAATGGCATGCTATTTCACTAAGTTACAGCATATTTGCTGCTGCAAATTTTCTCTGGAAAAATTCAGCCCAGGATGCCAAGAAAGACTTCTTTTGATACTTAGAAAATTATAGAGAAAAATTCTGCTGTAGGCTGGTGCACTAGTAAACGAAAATGACAAGAACCCAGTATGTAATAAACAAAATACAAGTGAACTTGTCGTATTTGTATGTAATATTGTCTGGTTGTCAAATTTGTTGTCGCAATTTTTCTCTCCTCCAGTGCTCTAATAAACATTTGTACATCAAAACAAAATTCCTTACCCATATGAACAATATAACAGTGGTGTCAAGAGTAAGCCTACCGCTTTTAACTTATAACATCACTTTTTTTCAACAGGAAAATAACTTCATTTGAATGGATATCATGTGTTGTTTGATATGGAAAGATTGGGGTCTGTATGCTGTTGTTAAAAAAAGAAACTGTGGTAAACGTGTAAATCTTGTGGATTTTTTTCTCCATTTCCTAATTCCATAATTTAAGACTTACAAGTGCCCTTGGAACCTGTTTCAACTAGATCCCTTATTTGTGCTGGTCTTCAGTTGAATGTTGGGGTGTTATATGTCACCCTTCTTTCCAGTTAGGATTATACAGCTGCAAAATTTTCATTGCATTTGCATCATAAAACTTGTATCATTTTTACCTCCCTCGTCATATTGTAACATTTTGAAACTTGGAAATGAAGGAATTGCTCAATTTGCAATTAACAGCTAACAACAATCACAAACACCTTTAAAGGATAGAACATCTCATTTTATAATGGGAGATTGTAACAAGAATGAATTTTTACTATTAATGCTTGGTTATATTCCATTTTAGAGCAATGGCACAAAAAGCATTGGTTAAAGCATGATGGTGAAAATGAAAAATTAGGGTCTCTGTACTCCCTTCTGAATTGTATGTGGTTATAGTAAAGATTGCTTTATTTAAGGAAACAATTGTGTCGAGTTTTTGTGTAACGGTTAGTTTTCTGAATCCTTAATTTGAAATAGGTGGTAGGTTAACTGATTTGAAGGTAAGTAAATTATTGGGAGTTTGCCAGTTAAATAAGTTTTGTGGGTGTCAATGCAAAGTTTAAAGTTGGAAATGTTTAAGAGGAATTTAATAGAGAAGGGGAGGCAATCCAAGTCATGTTATCTTAATTAAAAATAACATGCATTGTGTATTGATGTATGTGGTCATTGTGGCTTTATTTTCTTTAATTTTAGTTTGCGGCTTAATAGGTTGTTTTGTAACTATATGAAGAGACAAATATTTGCATTAAATCTGGTTAGTGCCATGTGGTAAATTGTAAGTCTGCTAGTGTAGGTTCCTCATGCATGTTCCTGAAAGAAAAATTTTAAATTTTAAAGGATTTTTCAAATGCAAAAAGTAGATATGGGCTGTCTGAATTTTTACACTTAGTGGGGTCAGTGTTTTAATAAAAACTTAAAAAATGGATTCTTTCTTGAGTTGAGATCAACATTATGACCACAGAATGGATCAACTGGATGTCTTAAGCAAATTATTTTATTGGTAAATAAATTAAATCTTAACATTAATGATTTAACCTTTTATAGGCTGCAATTTTTCTTGGCTATTGGTCAGACGTAATGAATGGTAACTTTCACCGAGGTTTTGAATGGTTTTTGTTAGAGATAAAGCAACCTTTGAAAGTTAATTTACCAGCAATATTTAAGATAATTTTATCACTGAAATTGTGCCATATAATTTATTGATTTAAACTTAAATTCTCAATTGTACATGATGGAAAAGATCCCAATATAATCGATGCACAAGCAAAATATGCTCAGCAAATTTTCAATTATGCAGGTTTATCTAGTGACCAAGTGAGGTTTGGATATGTCAAGCTATTATTTCATATTGAAACTCTAAGCATGGTTCCTCAATTGGGAATTTGGCAAGACAAACTGTGATTGATGTTGGTTTAAGATGGCCAAAGCTTCAAGCGAACTATTTAATTTCTATAGATTTCCCAGCAGTTTTTAGGCTTATCCTGATTAATATCAGGGTAAGATTGTATCAGAAATGACTGATGTGATGTAAGCATGAAATTCAACCACATCCAGTGGTTTTTCTCATGGTAAGAATTTTGGCCCTTTGTAATTTTCCAGAAGTATTAAAACCATTTTATATACTATGAAGAGTCTGTTGGGAATTTATATTCCATAGAATTTCAGTATATGTACTTGTGTGAAAGGCTATATGTAAAATTGTATTTTAAATTCCTTTGGTGCTTGAATTGCTAAAACTTAAGTTTCGTGGAAGCCCCTTTCTTGGAATTTAGACACATTTTATTGAAAGACACTAGCAGATGTGAAGGCTATTAATAGGCTATGAAATTACAGTGAATGTGAAAAATCCCAAAAATATGAAATATCAAACTATGTTGCAGAGTCCAAATCTTGTTCTATTTATTTGTATTTGTGTCAGAATAAAGATTTACTTAAGTATAGGATTAAGCATTGAAATTGATCCCTTGTACCAAAATCTGTGAAAGATACTCATTATAACGTCAAGTTTGGAGGAACTGCCTTTGCGAGGTGGTTCAGATTTTGTTTGATGGAAAATTTGCTGGTACAAATCATCTTTCAGTTACGGTTAAAACAAGAGGATACGGTCATTCTATTATTATCAAACAAAAGTTTCTTCCGGTGATGCGCTCTATGAGAATTCGAAAATTCCTTTGAATTCTTGTAACACGGATGTCCGCGGATTTATTACAATCCCTCAACGCTGTTGAACTCAACTTTTTGGATCGTCAGAGAAATTGGACAGCATTAATAATTTTTTAGTTAAGACTTTTAGTACAAGAGTTCTCACATATCATCCTTCATTGGGGTAATTCCAACGCTCGAGAAGGTATGCATTGCCTGTGACGTGTAAGAAGGAAAGTTGAAGATTCCCATTTATGGCTCGGAGGAGAGTCGCCTTGCAAGGTTCATTCTCGACACGCATTCATGACGTTATCTGAAAGGTGTACGAATTTTGAGTAGGCCGGATTTTAAGATCTATGATAACTAATATTTCTGTTCCATTTATAATTTCTAAGAGCGTGAAGTGTGATGGCAGAATCTAAGTTTGACTAATTTCTTAGGGCTCAACTGTGTATAAATTGAAATTAAATGTATTCGCAGAATTTCTTGTATGTTGAAAGCTATAATTATCGTTTTTGGGGGTTTTATATAACGTTTTCGTCTGTTAAGAACAAATTTGTGTCTGTAGTTAAAGTTAAAACAATCTCCATCAAATGCGCTTACACGTATATGATTCTGGGAAAGGATGCGTCATGAAATTTTGTGAAGGGAGTGACTCAAACGGGAAGTCGCGAATAGCGGATTATTCATCTGGTTTTTAAGGAAAGCTCTGGAAGCAACTCGATTTTTTTCCCCGAGGTAAAAGGGTAGGAATTCGCTCGCATGTAGTGTGGGTGTTATAAGTATTGATTTTTTGGAATGACCTCTGGTGAAGTTTCGGCGAGTCTCGATCAGACGAATTAATTGGTACATCATATCTGTTGCGTTGATTCCTGATAAATATGGCTAACTAAGATTCTTACTTTTCTCTCGTCCTATTTTACTTCCAAGAGTTAATAGTCTCAGGGAATGTCCTCTTGGTAACCGAACGGGTGATAAAACTACTTGTTAGGCTTTGAGCAAGCGAAACGCGCATTTTAATGCATTGCGAAGAGAATTTATTTCGAGGACAAGTATTCGTTTTTATGCCGCCAAATCTGAATTTATCTAAGATGTAAGCGGTCTTCGGTTCCATTTCCGGAGGCTACGAAGTACTTAATTGCATCAAGTAATTTGCGAAGAAATTGATATTTTTATAAATTCACCATTCATATTCAAGTATACTAGTTGATAAAGTTACTCTGCATAATCTATAATGGATGTTAAGTGGTTTGTGCGCAACATTACATGAGTTCTATCTCCAAAATATGGCGGTCGAGTATTTCAATGGATCCTTCTTATGTAGTGGCTTGAGCTTAGTTTTATGTTCGAATAACCTTTAATTATTACACTTTCTTAAAACCTTGCTACAAAGTGGTTATTTGATTCCGGTTGAGAAAGGTTTGTATTTGCAGTGTTTTTCATGTTTGTTTTACTAGTTATATCTGCTTTCTCATAGTGCCACTAGTTCTCAGAAATTTTATCTGTAAACCTTTGACGCCAAATTATAGAAAGTGCATTGCCTTATTCTACTACCGTACGTGTTTATTCTTCCGCGTGTCACAAGCAGTGAATGGTCATGGAAGGGTTGGGCCACCACCGTGGTGACTCAATTTATTGTAAAATGGTGTGCGGCTTTCGTGTTTGATTAATTGCTTAACGGTTCACAAACTCGTTCATAAGATTGACCAATTAAAGCGTGTTAATTGATGCAAATGAAGTTGATGCTACAAAATTCTCGGCTCCTGGCGCAATTATCTTAACTTTTCTAGGTGCATGATTGGCGCTCTCTACTAAAAATTTTGGTATATCTTAGATTCTTATTTTGAAACTGCTATTTCAAATTCGTGCCCATGTAATCTCCGTGGTGATCAGCTTATCTTCAAATACCAGTCTTCGTTTGCGCATTAATTATTGTTCCATTCCGGGATAGAGGTTCCGGGCAGTATTTCTTGTACGAATCCTGCCCGATGAATCACATGTTGTAGTCCAAACCCGCACTTTTTATGAGTCGGTCTAAATTCAGGCTTTCATATCTGTATGCATATAATATGCGTTTAAATCACTTTCTATCTTTATTATTTCATTGATGATTTACTATTGAGCTAAGACTTGCCGATTATAAATATTCTCATAATAATAATAGTACATACATATATTCCTTTATAAGAAACGAAAGATTTTGAGTGCGAAAAGTATTTAATAAATACCTAAGTGAGATGTGTTATTTCTAACCGTCGGTAATCAAAAATACAATGAGCCGCAAATATTTGCTGGACAAAGATAGGCATTGTAACCCGGCATTTTAGTATTCGAAAATTAATCTGAGAACTACTGATTGGAATGGAGTTTGTGTGTACAAAAATGAATGGTACATAGTTAAATGGTACTCTTCTCGTAAATCTCAGTTTTCACTCTCTGGAGAGGAATTATCCATCTTATCCATTATGTTAATAGCACCCTGATATTGGGTGAGACAGTAAAATCCGTATTTTCTGTATTTTTACCATATGTTTAGTGTGATAGGGGCGGAGACCGGAAAAAAACCACGTATGAAGCCGGAGGCCTTTTAAAATTTTTTTATTTTAAGGAGGATTTTAAAATTCCGTTTATGTAATCATGTTTCGATTTCTCGCACTTTAGAATAGAATCTGTATCCCAGGAATAAAAAGAATCTGTTTACTTCTTTTGGTACTTGGTTAGATTTTGTAAGAATCTAATTTCTAATCAAATATTGTACAAGCATCAATGCCTTCAAGACATAATAGTATTCTAGCGAAGAAATTTTTCTGTCACCTGGATTTTTACTCAGGATATTTTCTTAATACGAATTTTGATAAGGAACTAGATCGTCCTAATCCTTTAATTTCATACTGCTGTCTGATCGGAAAGTGCATTATATTATTATTTGAATTCGTTCCTCAATGCATTTGTTTTATGAGTTACCGATATCAGATGGATAAATACAGAAAACCCCGTTTAAAGGCCTCCGGCTTCATACGTGGTTTTCTTCCGGTCTCCGCCCCTATCACACTAAACATATGGTAAAAATACGGATTTTACTGTCTCACCCAGTATCAGGGTGTTATTAACATAATGGATGTAGTTTCCTCTCCAGAGAGTGAAAACCGAGATTTACGAGAAGAGTACCATGTAACTATGTATGTACCATTCATTTTTGTACACACAAACTCCATTCCAATCAGTAGTTCTCAGATTAAAAAACCACGTATGGAGCCGGAGGCCTTTAAACGGGTTTTTCTGTATTTATCCATACGAGAAAGGAATGTTTCTAAGTCAGCCATTATTCAGGTCCTAAGCGGAGAGGAGGGTCCTGATCCCCCCTCCCCGGCTACACCACTGATATCGTGTAGAATAACAGAAAAACAGCCGCTTATGCTTAGGTTATCATTGTGTCCTAGGAAAAATTGACCTTTTTAGATTATTGTGTTTTACGGAGGAAGTTCGCCGTAGAATAGAGGAAACTCGTTCCATTAGTCTCGTCTCACGGCAGAATGTATTAAAAAGCTCGCTTGTCGAAGTTTCCTTTCGTCGTAAAAATATCGAATAAACTAGGGTGTTTGAAGGGCTGTAGAACACAGTCTTGGAGAATTTTGCTCTGAGACAGTCTCTTAATTAAAGCTGCTGCTAATTTCTTATTCTTCCCAAATTATCTCCATAGTAAAAATTGCTTCATCATATATTATACTATTTATCCGAAAAACTGGTCATTCTTAAAGAATTTATCGAGAAGCAAGCAGTTACTCAACACTTTGGCGCAGACTCTCTAGATACTCTATGTACTCTAGAAGTACCATTTTTGTTTTTGAATTTATTTAAAAATAGAAGAACCAAAATACCCTTTCTTGTTGTTTTCCATAATGCAAGAAATAAAAGGCTGTCATATCCCTCTTATAACGCTGCCTTTACTCGATTATCTGAAAAGAGTCAGCCTGTTTTGCTGTATTTTGTTTGTGGAACTCGGTGCTATCGATGGGGCCTGTTTCATATTATATATTTAGTGTAATGTATGGCATTACACCCACAAGATTTGAAGAACTCTCATCCGGCCGGACCTGTTTGGTAGGTCAAGTAAATATCCCCTGCCACACACCATAAAGGCGGCCTGCAGACTATTTATGTATATGTAGAAGTATATTATGCTCTTGAAGTATGCTGTAATTAGTTGTGTTAGTAACATATCCGTGCAATTCCATTATGATACTGTCAGCCACATCTGTCTGTGAATGTATTACGTTGCAAACTTAAAATTTTATGTCGTAGGAAAATGAATAGGATGTATGGGTATATACAGCCAAGGGGGTACGGGTAAGTTTAGGAACGATTGCTCTGATGCATACGAGAGCGAATTTCTCCACGGTTCATTACGTGCCGCTTGAAAGATCTGATGTATTTTTGGTCTCCAGTTCTATTTATATCAGAAAATTTCTAATAAGTATGGCGATCTCTCATTTATCCTCGAGGCTTTTCTTTTTTGTAGCGAAATATATTGAAGTTCTTTACCACCTTCGGTCTCGAAACATTTTCTTCCAATCTTCTTCTTTCCGTGGGAGTTTCCGAATAGTTTTTAATAATGTAACTAGTGAACGCCCCCGTCAAGCATGACGGGACTTAATTTAGTTTAAAAATATATCTATTTTCGTATATATCTAGTCCTTAGCACAAAACAATTCTGCCGCAAGATCATGATAGCTCAGTGTATTTCTTAGCATTATTTATTCTACTGTTTTCAAGTCAGGAAAGCGTACTTTACGTAATTTTTTGATAAAAATTATAAGAACTGATTATCCCCGTGCATTATTATGGGATAACCCATGAAATCAATCTTCAACAATTGCCTTGGTCGTCAAAGGGATGGGTTGTTTATTTCTCAAAAATTTTACGAATTTTCCGTGTTTTTTATCAAAATCCTCGAAAGTTCAGATCTCTATCAATATTTCACGACAAAAATAATAATCTGTGATCATTTTACTTTCTTGTGACACTTGTCTCAATTTCCTAGGACGATTTTTTCTAATTTAATTTTGTAAAAGAAACAACCTCTGCAGGGAACGAAAATCTACTTTACGTGCATTTCTTATGGTAAAGTATGGGATAACTCATGAAATCAATGATCAACAATTGTTTTGGTCGTCAAAGGGATGTTTTTTATTTCCGAAAAATTTTACGAATTTTCCGTCTATTTTATCAAAGTTCTCGCAATTTCGAATTTATATGAATGATTCACGACTAAAATGAGATTCTATGATTATTTTTCTTTCTTGTGACACTTTTCTCAATTTCGTAGGACCATTGTTTCTAATTTAATTTTGTAAAAGAAATAACCTCTGCAAGTCATGATAACATAATTTACGTACATCTCTTACGGAAACGTATTTTGTGCTCATGGGTTCGAACCCGGGCCTTTACAGAGAAGAGAATAGTTTCCTGAGGATTTAAGAATCGTAGAAACACAATGCAGTTTGTTTCAGATCTCTAGGTCAAGCTGTTTCTGAGATAAATAGGGGGACGGACAGACATTAGCTTTATATATATATATATGATTCTTTAATAATGAAGGCAAGGTGTTGTAATAATGAAATCCAAATTATTCAAGGAAACAAAACGTATTACCTGAGCCTCCATCGAAGTGATCACTCTACTTCATTACCTAGTCGTAGTTCATTTCTACTGGTACCCGAGTTAAAGGACCATATAAAGCATGCTCGGCCGGCTTAATGTTAAGATGCACCCATCTTTTACTCGAAGGATGCATTTACAGGAAAAGGCCAAGGATATTTTTTCATTAACAAAATTTTAAGTTGCATAGGCATAAAGCATGCGAGAGACTAATTAAGTAGATGTAATTATGCTCCTATCTCGAGGTATACCTCGGGTCGTACAACTAACGTCTCCGTGGATCGAATTTGGACCGCGGGACCAGACCTCGAATTTAAAATGAGTGAGCACCTAAGACCTGCTTTTAATTTAATCACCTTCGTGATTCTGAACGCTTCACGAAAAATGCATCCAACTCAAAGTAAAATGATGATCATTATGTCCAAACGAGATCGACCGTAGACCCAATTTATTTTTCTTGTTTCGTTCGGAAGTTTTCCAAGTAAGTAATGTCCAAGCGCGACATCCCTCGGGGGATTTGGGCCTAACCCTGCGGCATTCACCTTGGGTGACACGTGGTCAGCGCATCCACTCCCACGCCGATGTATTTGGGACCGGACCCACTACCTCGTAATTCAAATAGCTACCCATATTCATCATGATGCAGGGTGAGCACTGAAGAATGTTGACCCTCACAGGAAACCAAAATATGTCTTGGGACCCGGGTTAACTGAAGGTGAATGCGCTGCCCACATGGCTACCCAGGGGCACAAATTTTCCAAGTCCATCACAAATAAGACCTCTTGATGTACATCTACTGTAACAATCCATGCCTGCATGTATGCTGAACACTGCCGCTGTAGCAATTTCTTTTAGGACTCATAAAATTCTGATCCAGCCAACATAATCTAAATCTTTCTTTTAAGCCATTGAGGCAGTTAAAATTGGTTGATCTTTCTTCATTGTTATATTTATGTTTAGTCAAGAAGAGCTTCTCTTGAGCTTTATCTCAAAATTCAAATTGGTCTTTATTATAATATTTGTATCTGATATTCTACTAATTATTTTTTTTATGCACAGAGTGTTCATGTGAGAAACTTTAAAGCTAATTTAGTGAAGCTGATTGTTCGAAATTCTTCACATTTATATGCTATCTTTTGGATTCATGGGCGATCATGTCCATTTCAAAAGCACCCATGAAATTACACAAAAACTCATAAAGACATTGGTATATCTATTACATGCATACCTAAAGCATCTCATAAAAGGATATTTTTGGAATGTAGAACTCTGAAGGTACTATCGTTTTTACATATTCTTCACTTAACCATTTCAGCTCTGAAGTAAATAAATGTTTATTCCATTATTAAACATTACCATCATCTTTGTTGATGTTCTCCTTCACTGCCATTAATCTTCTGATCATAGATCTATAACAAAATTTTCTTTTTTATGATCCATTACTATGAGTAATGAAAAAGTCTGAGCATAGGTAACTTCCATTTTAGGACCAACACCTTAGTTGGAAATTCCAATATTTCACTTTTATAAATAATTCCTTATTAAAATCTTTCTGCAATTTTTCTATTGTTTTCTGGAATGTCATCCTTAACCTATTCTCAATCAGTATGACTACGTTTCAATGTTTTTTTGTCAATTCCTTTACTTCCTTGAAGCTTAACCAATTGGTTGGCACTTTGTTAGGAATAATTTATGATCACTGTTTATGTCTGCTCCAGGAGAAGTGTTACAATCTTACATTTGATTTGCAAATCTTTTCTTATTGGAATGTAATAAATTTGGTATCCCAGGAATATGTATTTTCTCCATTTGTGGTTCAGGTTTACCTTTGTTTCACTTGAGCTGTGTTATTTTAATTCCTGAGAGAGAAAAGAAACATTCTTTAGAATGTTATCTTCAGTATTTGCATTACAATCATCCAAAATGATTATTTTCTTTCTCTTTTAACCACATTGATTAACTCTGATGAATCTTCTTACAATTTCTCCACATCATCATTTTTACAATCTGTGCTAGACATACAAGCTTCTTTCACAACAGTTAAAATGTGGTTTGTTTTTATTCCTACCATGGTAATTCTTTTATGAAATCCTTCTCTTTAAGTGTGGCAGTTTTCCATAGTATTGTTTCTACTATTAAGTTTTCAGTGAATGAATGAATAAACTCTTTTTTAAGGCGAGGTTAGGCCAAGCTGGCCTCTCTTCCACCTAACATCAATTGTCTATATCAATTATATGTATAATCGTATGCTTTCTGTTCCAGAAATCATCTTCAGGCAAATTCATTTTAAATTTATCAAACACATCGAACCATAACATTTGGATACATACTATAAGACTCTCTAGCTTACTAAAACCCCTCAATAGATGAAACATCCCATATTTTGACTATTATGTTTTTCATTTCCTACCCTGTAGGGTAGCTCCCACCTAAGGATCTGACTAGGAAAATATTTCACCGCTGGAGTACAGGTATTTTGCTTAATATATAAAAGAAACTGGTAAGCTGTTGCTTAGGAGAGTAAAATGGTGATTTTTTCTGTCCTCCACGTTGCAGTAATAAAGCTTTTGAAGTAAATGTTTTACCATTCCTGCGGTTTAATGAGTGATGCTATTTTGGTTTCCACCTTCACTCATTACAAGGATGGGTACATACCACTCTTTCCAGGTTATGGGCTGCCTATTATTTTGCAGCAGGTATTCTTGATGTCATGGTACATGTACGTTCACCTGATTTTAAAGTATTTTTAGCATCTTACCAAAGGATGGACCAACTGCTTTCTAAAATACCACAGCATGCCATCCTACTACTGCTTATTTGTGAAGTAAACTTGCTTATTTTGTGACTAATCTTTACATTGAGGGACTATTCAGCCTTCTGCAACCAGGTGGATGGACTCAACTGAGTAAGCCAGCAAACACAGCTCATTCATGGGCTCTGTTTGCTGGCTTTATGAAACTAGTCTAAAGAAGATGATTGAAATTGTGGTCTACAATGAAAATCTCTCATTTTCAAGAAAGCATTGCTGTTATTTACAGACATATACACTTACTTATTAAAAGTGATATTTAATTTTAACAAAGGTGGATTTTTATGTATTGGATAACTATAGGTATGGCATTGAAATTACCATGAAACTGGAATCAAAGGATCTCAGGTGGCATATCATTGCTTCTAGATCTGTGATATTAAATCAGTGGAAAATCTATATCCTCCCATGGGATGCACCCATATTTTTAGCCTATCTAAATAAAAAAATGCATCATCTGCAGGTATATATAACATTTAATTTAAAGATGCAATGTTTATTGTTATGGTAATTCAGAAGTATTATAGTTGTTATATTTTGGATGCTCAACCAGTCATTATATGAGCTTCTACCCAATATCTCTAAAGTATGTTATGAGAATATTTTCTTTTAATATTGGTTTAGGAAAGGTCCTTACTTAAAATTAAAAAAAAGTAGGTTTATTAAAAGTTTGTCCCATTGGCAACCTTCTTCAGGCAATAAATGGATTTCGGTAAAAAAAGTTTCTAGTTGTTTTGAAGCATTCCATTTGTCAGGCCAACTTTTTATAATAATATTTACATAAGAAGTGAACAACTCTTCAGAAATGACTGATAGTACAGTCAGGAAAATATGGAAATCTGAAGAAGCTATGTTTGTTGCAAATAGAGAGAGTAGGGTAGAATTTTGTAGTTTACTCTTTCCTAGTATTTCTTGACTGGGTTTGCTACCCTACCACAACACCAGGCAGTATACAGCCTAGTGTTGTGGTAGTAGTAGGGTTAGCTTTCGTGCATATCCTCTCTTTGTGGTTATTTCTTTTCATAAGGCAAAAAGCCTTGTCACCCTTCCATTTGCAATGTTAGCCTCCAACCCAATCTGTAATTCAGTATTGAAGTTCATATGTAAATTTCATCTATGAAAAATATGTAGGGTCAAACACTTCGGTTTATAACTCATAAAATAACGTAAATAATCAGTTTTTACTTCCAGGCTAATCTCTTTTCATTCTTAAATACCATTTCATCTTGTTATTACTAGGAGAATACCATCCACAGCCCTTTTTTAAATGCATTTCTTTCCATTTCTGTAGACATATTTAAATAGCAAATAAATCTGTAAAGCTTTAAATGAAAGAAACGTTCAGTTCTAATAAATACAGTCCTACTTATTCACCTTTCTTGAGTAACCATAATCATAATAAAGGTACAAAATAAAATTCTATGACCTCTTTAACTTAATTCTCTCTCCACTGATGGACTTTTCTACATACCAATAATACATACAAAGTTAATGAAATGGAAAGAATCATCATGTATATTTTGCAAAAATATACAATCATTAGATTGTTTATTACAGGTCTATAATATTTTGCATGGAATTATACTCACCAACTTTTCTGTTTCTGATTTTCAGTCGGATAAGTGACCTAGATATTGACCCATATACAAAATATACTTTCTTGTCAGAACAAATAGCAGCCATTAGCATAGGGGTTTCCTTAAAGAATTGATATAGACTGACCATTCACCTACTTCTAATAGAAAATTGCTAGACGATTAAACATTACATTTTTGCAAAAAAATTATTATTCTTACATTTCTTGTAGGAATTCTGAATTAATTTCATACCCATCATCCTTGTGTTCAACTCATGAAATTAAAGTATAATTTATTTGATGTCATCTTATCTCTATTGCATATTTTGAAATCCACCTAACTGATGCAAGAAGATTTTTCATATTGCATAGTACTTTTTTGAAAAACCTTCTACAGTATTGTACCAGAAATGAACTAATTAGAATATATTTATATACTCAATTTCTTGATACCTTAAGTTTTAAGACAATTGAATGGTAAATCATACGGCAATATTCCACACACAATAGAATTGTTTCTATCAACAGTCACACAAAATGAATAATAAAAGTACTTAAGTTACCATGGAGGCTACTTACATTGGTCTCAATGCAATCATGAAACATATTCCAATACATCTCAATGGATGTTACTAAATTATTTGGCCAGGATTATATTCTATTGAAATTCAAAAATTAAATTTAAGAAACGAATCTGAAATTTCAAGAGATATGATAAAAATGATGGATAAAATATTATCTACAAACAATAATGAAAGAATTGTGGGATATTTCAGGCTTGAGAAAAACAATAATTCTCTCTCTAGTAAAGATTAAGCTTGAAAAATTATGAACGCAATTGAAGTCTTATTCTAGAAGAAGGGTAGATAAGCCTATTAGTTGTCAGGAAATACATCACTTATCTCTTTAGATTATCTCCAGTTATGCCCAACGATATATTTTATACAAAAAATCAAGTGAACTAGGAATTTGTCCGCAGATAAAACCTATTTAACTAAATATGTTTTAAATAGTGCAACATGTCAATTGTGATAAAGTTGAATATTTAATTGATAACTTGCAAAATCTTTTAGTTTCAATACATGGAAATTTGACTACTTCTGTTGTTAACAAAACAAAAATTAGATATCATGTACCATGGAATTATTACTGCTCAGTTAATTATGCAATATCTAGATCATCAAGTAAAACAGTTAATTCCATGTAGACTAGATTAAACATGAGAAAATTTTCATGAATTCTATCAGTATTATGCATGATCAAAATAAAAATACCAACAGGAGAAGTGTGGATCAGTGAAACTATAATAAAAGTAATAAATATTATTACTTTAATCAATTTCCATATTTCATTGATACCAAAGAAATACACAGTTCACCCATAACACTAAAAGTCTATAGTAATCACAAATGTCAGGCTTCATAAGATCTTCCGAATGAGTAAAAAAAGACCTGAAATAAGAATGTGCCAGTATTTCATACAACAAAATGCACACTTTAGTTATGGAACAAGTAAGAATATCACAACATGCGGCCAACAGCTGAGCAGAATACAAAATTAACTAATGATATTGCCGCTTACGACAAAAAAATCTCGTTTTTAACCTGCCAATTCACTAAAATCAAAAGCAACATCGAGTTCGCATATCGTTCGTTTGAATAAACTGGAAGTCACTTCAGACATCACTTATGGATTACACTTTTCCATGTCCAGCCAGTCAAGCACTTCGGGCTTAATAGGATAAGGTGAAACATCGTCCACAATTGGCATCAATTTCAAATGACAGGTTGTATCTGGGAAAGGTACGAGGTAGAGGGCTGGCAAGGGTATGGGTTAGTCCTCTGACAATGTTTCATTTCAAACATCCTTTAAGTCATCTGGCATTGGATTCTTAGGATGCTTATTTTCAAAATGCTGCTTGTACGTCTTCGGATCTGGCATTTGGGCCTGAAATTCAACAAATGCGAATGAGTTGGGAACGACAAGATTGAAATTTACCCACGAGTTTCTGTAAACAAAACTTCTTAAGCATCGCAAGTTAAAACAAATAAAACCAGTTCCTTGTAAGAAAATAATAAAGGTCTTTCAGAATTTCATTTAGGTAAAAACGTAAACTAAAATTTCGATTTATCTTGAAGCTTATACACATCACCTTACACACGACGCACACGTGGACTAATGCCTTTTGGGCAGCTTTCTTTTGCGTGTTCGCATTATGTCCCTGTTGCTTTTTAAGCTTGGCAGCTTTTTCTGCCGCCTTAGCCTGGGACTGCAATTTTTGCTGGCCCCTCGCCATGATTCAATGCAGCCTGTAAAAACAGTAACCTTACTTGCAAAACGAATATTGTGATCTGTACTGTTTTCTAAGTGGTTTTCTTCAGGTCGAAAGATAACACCAAAAATACAAAAATATGATAAGAACAAGGTGATTAGTAGTTATCTCACCATGTTAGTTACGAGCAGAAAGTTAAGAGAAAGCGTATGGAACTCAAAAATGAGAAAAAGATGAAAACATAGATTTCCCAATTCAAAATATTTAATTTCTCCATAAATTACTCTAACTAAAACTTACTCAAGATAATCATGTAAATAAAATATAATAGAAGCCTACCTAGACCGCAGAAATTAGGACAAACAACGGCCACAACTTCTACTACCTCCGAAAGGCTGCTTGGAGAAAATTCATCGGATGTGACGTTTCAGCAATAATCTGTAATGAGATATAGAAAGAATGTTTACAAAAATTATCGTCTTCGATAACAGCGAAGCTATTCATCTAAATTACAGAAATTTTAAATTTCGATAAAATAAGTAAATTAAACCAATACACCTTTATAGATAAAACTTTCACAAATTAGAATAAAGATTACAGCGCCATATTCTGTCAACTACACGGATACAACAGGCAACATGTACTTCCGATTCGTGAATACTCGCGTTCGCTTGGTATGGAATTAAATTTGCCCTAGTTAGCTTTAACGTAAGGAATCGAAACTCTAAGTAATGTCCATTAGTATCTGCTTTCATGATGTATTTATATTTTTCGTAAATAACAAATGAATCTCTTGATTAGTATAAATCTTCCTCTCTTCGGTCTCGATTAACATGATTTTTTTCTTATTCATGGATATCAACTGAATTATAATCTCGTTTACATTATTTCTCTCGGGAAATTTATATTTATTCATCGTAAATATGCCTGTTGCAGTGAAAATGGAGGAATGTTTTAAATGTGGTTATCAAACTCAATTGCAAGGGTTTGTCTTCGTGGTTTATCTCAAGATTTTTTCCTGCTCTTTCCACTCAAATGGATTTTACCGTCTGCATCGAATATTCTGTTTTTTTTTTCGTTCATTGCTAAACTTTGATATAATCCCGGTAAGCTTAATTGCTTTTTGTTCATGAGCAAACAAAGTTCAGTTTCCCTCATAGCTCTTAATATTTTCACTTGTCGCTTTTTATATTCTTGTCTGTTATGAGTAGGGTTACCATATTCTAATCTTATGAAACCAGGACTTACCAAGTGCTGAAGCGGGTAAAACCGGGACGTCTGAAAACTTAGTTTGAGTTAATTTCACATACTTTTATACACTAGTGTGATACGTCAGAAATTAATAGAAACTTGCGTGTAAGTGATTTTTATCATTGAAATCTCCCTAGCTTACATATTCTTAATCAGAGTTTCCCTTCTAACCGGGACTAGAGAAAAGTTGACTGGCACAGTCCCGGTTAAAACGGGACGTACGGTAAACATAAGTATAGGTAGGTTTTTGATGGACTTCGGAAATTTGTCCCTCCCTATTCGATGCTATCTGTCTGAATTGCTGACTTTATTCGATGTATTATTATATCTTACAAATTGCTGCGGTATCATTCTAGCGAGATAGGCATTTCCTGGCAACAAAATGTTGTCGTTGCATTCCCTGAAAATAGCCGTATGACTGTAGTTGTGACTTATGTTAGCTTCGATAGTTATGTATGATTTAATTACATGACGGGGTTATTCGGTGGACAGTCACTGAGCTCAGTGATACCCCGGCTAAGGAAGATAATTCGTTCCGGAATCACATTTGTTAGCCGAAACGTGTTTTTTTCATGCGTCTAACTTCTTGCTATCTTGAACATAACCCATTTAGGTTGTTGGGTATCCTATGTGGTCAACTCATTTTTTGCCACAGATATAGACGGAAGAGATAAAGTACTGGAATGGCCCGACAGTTCATGTTTGCTGCTTTATGTTAAAGCGCGCATCCGCTAAAACATTCGTTTGCCGAGTACGGCAAGCAACGAAAAACATCTTCGTTAGTCGAAAATTCGCAATCAAGAAAGCTCGTTAGCTGAGTTATCACAAGTTATTTTTATGGTAGACGTTTGATGCAACTGATGACTTGATGTGCTGTGAAACTCTGGTATTATATGATAATAATTAAATTAAATTTATGTAGTAATCACCGAACGGTGATATATCATGACTTTAATCATACTTCCTAAACTTTATTATCTATACTATATAATAAGCATACTTTCCTTCTCCTCAAGACAGCTAGTTCCCACCAAGGTGCAAAGACTTCATTGTTTTCATTGACATAATTTAATATTTCAGGAATAGTTAGTTTTTCCTTTGAATTATAGTAAAACTTTCGAAGGATTTATTTACACTTAAGAAATATGTAATAAAGACAAAAAACTTTCAAATTAATAAAAGGACATCGACCTAACCAAGTCCCAACAGTAGTATACTTCCCACAGGTTGAGGAATCACCGATTTAAACAATTCAAACTTTCCCCATTTCATATGGGGAATGTTTGAACTGATCTCTGGAAATACTTGATATTTATTTTGTATTGATCTCTGAAAACTTCCGAAGTATCCTCATCTTCTTTAAATGCCAGAGATAATTTCAAAAGCCTTCCTTTGACAAGTGATTGAAAAATTAAATTAATTTTTACTGCAATGTTTCTGAATATGGTATTTTCATAAATATATTGATTTTACCCAAGAATAATATGGATGTGTAAATATTTGCAGAAAAATCAAATATAGATGAACCTTGAATCAAAAAATTAACATTTTCCATCAAATGACCATATTTCTGTTAGGTAATTCTTTCTGCCGAAAATTTTTCAAAGCTGTAAGACATCCTCAAATATATCTTTCGTTCTCGAGTAATGTTTTCTATTTGATTATTCAATCTATTGAAGCCAAATTTATTTTCATCAGCTTTGTTAGTTTTATCATCCATTAATAATAATAATAAAATGTCTTTATTGTTGGGCGAGATTGAGACCAGGTAGTCTCTTCTTCCATCTAACCCTTTTATTATTGAGAACACTTAAGAGATATTTGACTGTGGGTAGTGTTTCATTGTATGTTTGTTTAATAACTGCAGATCTCTTTTCAACATGGTGAAAATTTTATC